>BMAO01001797.1:0-29797 GCA_019973975.1 Trichonephila clavata | reverse complement strand
TTTCCATTCATAAGATTAAGTTTCCATATATATTTTTAACACCTAAATTTCATAAAAATCCTGTTAAATTTAGAACAGTAACAAATGGTTTTAAAACTTATATCACTGCTGCAGGTAAAATGCTGCACAATATTTTGCAAGAATTCATCAATAAGCAATGTAATAAAGCTATAATTAAAAATAGTAAAGAAATTATAGATTTTTTTAAAGATAAAAATACTTATTCAGTTCATAGTTATGACTTTGAAGATCTTTTTAATTCTATTAATATCAATGATGTAATTAGGGTAATTTTAGATAATCATAGAAATTATAACCTTAATATTAATTTACAAAAATTTAGTACTCTAATAAATTTTGTCCTAAAAGAAAACTACATTAATTTTAATGGTTCTCTGTACAAACAAACCAAAGGTTTGCCTCAAGGTGGCCCTGCTAGCAATAGTTTGGCTAATTTATATTTACACTTTTACGAAAATAATTATGTTATTAATAATGATTATTACATTTTTAGATACATAGATGACCTAATTATTTTTGGTAAAAATAATAATTATAATCCAATATCAATTTTTATCCGGGATATTTAAAGCTACTTAAAATTAATAATAATCCTGTTAAAACTAATTACTTGGATGTATCATTATATATTAAGGACTATAAATTACATAGCAATATTTATGATAAAAGAGATGATTTTAATTTTAACATTCTTAAAGTTCCTTCCTGGAATTCAAACTTATCTATTTCAATATATCGAAATATTATTTTGAATTATATTTATCGTAACAAGGTATTAGTTAGTGATAAATCTAATATATATTTAAATATTAATAACTTTATTAAACATTGTATAGAACACAGTTACCCTCTTAAATTTATAAAAAGTTATATAACAGTTAAATAAAAAAAGTTTTTTCAGTTGTACAGTTTATAGATAGATGGCGCCTCTAGCTAAGTAATTTTGTAATAATATATTTTATTAAAAATTAATCGTTTATGTCTGGATGGTATATTTTATTTTCTATAAATTTTTAAATAAAATATAGAAATTTTAAAAGTATATATATATATAGTAATATGCTACTTTATCAATACATAATAATTATATGCGTTACTGTTATTGTCCATAAGAGGCGAATATGTATTCACATGGTAAGTCTATTGGTTTGGCTCTGATTTTAAATATTTTAGTAATTATTAAAGGCTATAACATTATAGTATTACATTAATAGATTATGGTTTTATCTATAATATAGTTAAACTTCTCTAGAAATTTATTGCTTTCCCTATGGCCCAGAATACTGGCAAATTCAGGTGAAGGTTGGCTGGCCAGAAAACTTTGTTTAAACCTGCATTCCTAGTTCCTAAGGCTGGGAGTTTGCTTTTAGTATTTCTGTGGCTAAATCTTTTCTATTATGACGATAGTTATCTTAGGTATATAACTATTTTTAGTATATTTTTGAAATATATATATATATATATATATATATATATATATCCCTTGTATTGCTTCAGAATACGGTATTAATATGCAATCTATCTGTGATGGTTCTATCTTAACTCCTTCTACTAATTGTCCTTTTGGGGAATTTCTCTGATCTCAGAACATGATTATGTTAATTAAGACTACTATGTATAGTAGTCTTAATTAACATAATCATGTTCTCTTCTTCGAAGCGGGATTTTATAATAAAATAATTTTTAATGACCAGAAATTCCCCCAAAGGACAATTAGTAGAAGGAACTAAGATAGAACGTCATAAATCATTAGATTGTCAAACTGACTGACAGATGCTTATAAATTTGAATTGGATCTTAAAGGGCGTAAAGCAGTGATTCCCAAAGTGGTCTATATAGACCCCCAGGGGCTTATGACGACCTCCAAGGGGTCTACGTCAGCCGAAAATTAATTTGGGGGGTGGGTCCATGAGGTATAAGTGGGTGTCTATGTGATACTGGCTCTTATATTAAACTAGATCGTGACTTTAATTTTGAAAGAAAATTTATAATCATGTAAACACCAAATTTTACCTATTTAACAGATTTATTTACTAAATTTAATGAGGTTAATTTGCATTTACAAGGTGACAGCATAAATTTTTTTAACAAGAACCATTACAGCTTTTCTTTCCTGATTTAAGCTAAAGAAGTATAATACTGGAGGCCCCGAATTTTCTAAATTTGTCAAAACAATTGTACGGTACATCTATATAAATGTAGCGTACCATCTATATAACCAGTAACTACCTCCGCACCAAAGTGATCATTTGGTGCGGAGGTAGTTACTGCTTATATAGATGGTACCGCTACACAATCAATCAGAACGTTTTAACTTATGGAATATCGTGAGGAAGTTTTTCATTGCTTTTCCTAGAGTGAAAAAATTTCAGCGTGGTTGCCAATCTCGAAAAAAAAAGAAGAAAAACTGGATGCTCCTATCAGAGATTTAAAATTTTATTAGACAAGATTGATACCAAATGTTGAAAATTTGATATTGTAGTGCAAGAGATTCATCCCTCCCATTAAAATAATTTGTTTGTTGTTTAGTTAGTTTATTTGACAGTTTTATTTATTAATTAATTTCAATTTAATTAATTAACATATGCTTTTCAAATTTCAAACACTATATTTCATTACAGCTAGAAATTTAATTCTTTTAAAGTAGGAGTAGTAGTACCAGCTGTTAAAAAGTATTTAAGTTGATAAATTTTCAAAAATTCAATATTAATTAAGCAGGGGTCTACCCCAAACCGAAAAACATGGCAAGGGGTCTACGATACAAAAAAGTTCGGAACTCCTGACGTAAAGTGAGAATAAAGTATATATTAGGTGGCCATTTTTGTTGTTTCACATCACACTTAAAAAAACAAATCCTTCAACACTAGTCCACACATAGCTTTGAAGCAAAGTTGATTCAAATCAACAGTATAAGAGGAATATGAGTTTTTTTCTTTTATTTTAAATTTATTCCTCTCCGAAAGTTTAGTACATGCGTTAACCATGTCTTAAGATCCCATAGTGCAACGCGCATATTAAGTATTTTATAAAGTTTAATTCCCAAAAATTAGTGCCCGTTCACTAGGTTGGATTCAAATGTAATGTATTCTTAATTTTCTCAATCACACAGATTCTTTTTTTACTTAAAAAACTATACTTTTGTGCTAAAACACCATATTTTTAGGAATATAGATATTTCTTTCACTTTTCAAAGCAGTTAAGCTTAATGTTGATAGATGTTTCTTTATAGTTTTGTATGAATATCACACGCATCATTCACTTTATTTACAAAATAAAAATGCGATAAAAAATACAACTTTGTAAATAAGTGTTTGAAAGAATTTAGAATTCTATCTACATTTTAGAAGTTACTTTTTAAACTGCCTTGACAAAAGGATGTAAAATATATGTATATATTATATTATTATTATTATATATTAAACGTTCACCATGTTACATAGGACACGTAACTCGAAGTATTTTCTTAGAATAAGCATAAAATATGACATTAGGCCTAATTTGAAAATTTATGGAGAATCTTTTTAGGAAATCGAATAAAATTGCAATAGGTAGTGAAAACAAAACGTATCAATTCAGAAGCTGACAGTTCTTTTTAAAAAAGTATTTTTATGATAAAAGCTATTGTACTCTTCGTTCTTACTAGAAAAAAAAATAATATATGAATTACTAGGTATGTGTCTTATATAGATCTATATCTATCTAACAACAATATAAAATCAAGTCTAATATTTAAAACATTATATTTTTAATGATTTATGCATCGCTTTTCATGATTAGGACACAAAGCCAAAGTTATGAATTTAAGTTTTATAAACCCGTTGTAATTTAATGTTTAAATTATTTAAAATATTTATTCATAATATACAACAGTCTACAGTTCCTTTTAGTAATTAACAAATCAAACTTTCTTACTTTTTTAGTATTTTTTTCCTTTTTAAAAATGAAATATTAAAAACTTTTTTGAAATTTGTAGACGTTAATCTATCTTTCTTTGCTCCTGTTGGTGAAAAACAATTTTATTTCCTGTATATTGAAATCATATATTTTATTGACAAAGTAAATGCAAGAAAAAACGAGGATTTTTCATTTCGGAATAAAAATTGCTAACTTAGAATGAAACAAAAACTTTATGATTTAACTTTGGGAAAAACCCTCTTTATCGTCATTGTATGTTTACTTTAGTTTAGTAGGTATGAGTCTAGTCAAATCATGATTCTGGCATTGCAAAGTGTGGAAATTTTATCTTAACTAAAAGACAATGAGTTAAAAGATTTTTATGTATGAGTTGAAATTCTACTTTAATTTTTGATATGCCACATTATAACGTAATACATAACTATTACTGTTTTTATTACTTTTTACAAATTAAATCAAATAAATATCTTTCAAATGGAATTACATTATTTTTCCCCATTTCAATGTTAAAAGATTCTTTCTTTGATCCGATATTGCTTACTCAAAGAGTTTTTAAGAAATAGTTTTTCACATTTTTATGAAATTTGTCAACGAAACGACTTACTGCAGGTTCTTAGGGTCTACTTAAAAATAGTTTCTAATTTACGCAAGTAAAAAATTGATAAAAGAAATACGTTTTCATGTAAACCATAGGCTCTCAACCTTTTTTGAACTGGCACCCCTTTTTCTAGTATATATTTCGATACCGCCCCTTTTCTAGTGAATATTTCATACCGCCTCTTCCCACTCTAGAGAAATAAGAGAGTACATAATACATGGGGAAAACAAGAGCTAAGTTTTAAAAAATATCCTATTACTAACAGAATATATTTTTTAATTTAATTTTTTTCTAAAGCCCCAATCTTTTTACTTGCGAATCTGAAATAGCTATTGCCACAAATATATTTAAATGTGCAATATTATATATTTTAGTCATATATAGGATATTGTTGGAATTGAAACGCTACTGAATTTCTTCTTCATTTGAAAGAGTGGAATAAAAGCTTTAGCTTATCTGTTATAAAGACAGGCAGGGGTTTTGATGATACGAAGTAATTCATAATAAACTATTGCTTTCAAAATAATATATAAATTGACAGTTTCAGTCTTTAAAGAATCACACACTAATTCCTCGTTAATATATTCAATTATGTTTCTTGGATAATTTATGTAATGAAACGCAGTGGACGAAACATTTTTCCTACTGCTCACAGACAAAGACAACACGTACACTACAGAAATTAAAATTTACTATATCATTCACTTTAATGTAGGTCTGAATGTAATGTGATAAAGAAATGATTAAAATACATACAACAACATAAGATAAACAGTATTAAACTTTACTTTTGTTAGTACATAATCAGCGTGTTTTTTAGTCTTTTTAGACAAAATTTGGTGAATCTGCCCAAGCCCCTCCGTGCCATCTCAACGCCCTCTAATTTTCTCTGGGTCTTTTACTACCCCCCAGAAAGCCTCAAACGCCCACAAGGGGGCATTATCGCCCACGTTGAAACCTATGATGTAAACGAATGAATGAAAATATAAAGTTCTGGGTCATCATATATAATTTTATTTAGATTACTCAAAAAAGAAATTTCACTCAGGTTCTTTTATAGAATGTTTCAAAATGAGCATGTAGTTCTAACAAGAATAAACTTGAAACAGCAATCTGGAAAGAAAAGATTCTTTTTTTTTGTGACCTTGAATTAAATATACATTATCATAATGTACATTTAAAAACAGCCAGAGTGAATAAGTTTCCTTCAAAACTGTCTGTGTTGTGAAATAATAATAATCCTGAAGGGTAACGCTTTTTCGATGCGTGGAATATTTTATCTCTTTATCTTAAAAACAGGAAACTTAAGCAAAAAATAACAGAATTTCGTGCTCCTAATAGAAATGATTGAACAATCTGTATCGGTATTTAAATCGTGTGTATGTACATCTCGACAAATTATAAGAAAAAACATCTATTTTCAAAAACCGCTGGCACAAATGGAATATAAATAAATCGATGGTTGAATATTTATAAAAATACTTATTTGCTATTTTTTGAAAAAAATTTTGATCCCCATATTAATTTTAAAAATCTTAATGCGTGTTGTTAGGAATCAAAAAAAGGTTTCTAACTCAGCAGCGAAACTTGTTTTGACAAATGTATGAGATCCTGAGCTAAGCCCGCAGCACATTTTCAGACAAAAAGATGTCTTAATTTTCATAAAAAGGCAACTTTGTAATTCATACATCTGTTCGTAATGTAGCATTTTCAAAATTTCCAAATATATAAATGAATAGTTTTTCATTTTAATATATAAAAGATTTAGCATTGCGGAGAAAAAGCACTAAACACATTACCAAAAAAAATGGATTAAGTCAGATAAATGAATGGTATGATGAAATATATGTTGCTCTCTGTAGGTATCCAAGCCAGAATAAAATGTTAATGTTAGAGAACTTTTAAACCTAAAAAGAATATTCCTAATTCTGGTCTTATTCATTAACATTACGCGAAAACTGCCTTAAGATATTAAAAAGGTTTTAAAAAATTTTGATAGAATATATTGTATATATATATATAAATTGAATGGTTATATTTCCAAAATATTATATTCTAAGTTTTTTTTGTTTTTTTTTTTTGGCAATTTTGAGCAATTTAAAATTTTTTGTAGTTTAATAACAATTTTTCTGAGACTTTCTATGTGAGTGAGTGAATATTAACGTCCCACTGTTCAGCTACACGAGGGCTTTTGGGGACGGTCCGCGTAATTTTGAACCATGGTCAATTGACGCGGACGACACCTGAGCTGGCACCCCCTCGCATAACTCCCACACCACACCAACGGGAGGACGTTTGAGCTCTCGATAGATTTAACGTGCATCGCTCCCCTACACGGCGGGTCTTCAGTGGTACTGGGATCGAACTCATGACATGCTAGCCACGATCCGATGCCTAGACCACTTGGCTACCGCGGCCACCTGAGACTTACTATACAAATAGCTTTATTCATACTGCAGTTGTACTCATGCAATAGTCACTCACTCTGTGACGGATCTATACGCGACCTTCTATTAACATTCCTTTTGGGTATTCGTTTGGGCCAGCAAGTATTAACCAATCTTCTTCTAAAGAAGAAAACGTGATATGCAAATTAAATTTATTTTATATATTCCTAGTTCACGAATTAACGATCTAGTGAATTGGAAGTGAAGAGAATAGATAGACAGAAAGTTTAAAAGTTGGAAGTTTAGTTACAAGGTGAAGATTACCAGAATTGGTTTAAAAGTCCTTGTAAAAGATTATAGCCAAGAAGGGTTAAAGATAAGTTGGATTGACTAGAAGACTGCATAAGTTCAGGTACTGTCATCTTATATTACGTTGGTGTTTTAAGTGTTTAAGTCGTTAGGCGGACATTAAATACTTAGCTTCTGTGTAAAGTAATATTAATGAAGAACCACATTATTTATTCACCCCAAACGCGAATCTCGTCTCTTCCCTCTGTTGCTTTACTGAATTATCCTATTTATAGTGTTAAATTGATTTGTGTTTGAATCGTTTAAAGTGATAAGTAAAATAATTGGAATTTATCATGTTAAATGATCCTTTGTTTCCTTCCACACCTTTAGCCGGGTCACAGAGTAGAAAGGAATTAGGCTCGTTTCAACTCTATAAGAAATAATAATTAACAATTATCACTATTATTAAGCTCATTTAATTCATTTTGAGTTTCGTAGTTTTAAATGCTTTGCTTTTAAAATATAGAACAAAAAGCTATTGTAACCAAATTGATAAAATTTTGTAACTAATCGTAGAATTTAGTCCTAAAAATGAAAGGAAAAGCTCCCAAATGTGCTAATCTCTTATTTCCATTAGTTATTGCTATAATAAGTTATTAAAGTTTCCTTGGTTTCTCTATCTAGTGCATTATGATTTCCAAAAGAATAATTGTTTCAAATTCAGATGAAATCTGAATCTTTACACGGGAAATGTGGTTAATGTAATGCAATAAAAAGATAGGAACTACATCCGGAGAGTTCCTGCAATCGCTCTGTTGTTAGTGGAAATGGAAATTTAAGTTTCAGCTCTTATTCAAAAATTGTGTAAAAAAACTGTTTACTTATCTCGTGAGTTATGCTCAAAACACACACAAAATATTTTTAACACTATATTTTAAAAAGTTTTTAAATATAATATGAGAATATTACCAGTGTTTTAAATCAGAGATGATTAATGTTCTACTTGTTTATTTCCAAGATGGAATAAAAAAAGGTTGGATATTTATAATATAAGTATAAAAAGTTTTTTTTAAAAAAAAAAAGAAAGCAAAGTATAAAGGGAAAAAGGAAACAAAAAATTATGAAATGACGAAAGATATTGCGCACAAAAAACTTCGCAACCAACTCCACTATTTGCCTTGTCAGCAAGATTGATAGATGTTTTTAATAAGTAGTTTAACGAATGTGCAAATAACCAAAATTACTGAAAGAAAAACATTGCAATGAGTATGTATGAACAAAAAAATAATAAGTAAAAAAATGTGAAAAAGATTGATGTATGAAAAAAGACGCTTCAGATTCTTAAGAATTAAGCGTATTTGCATAAAATGCATACATTACAGAAAAGGCTAAAACTAGTATTTTCTACAGGAAAGTACTAGATGTAAAATCTGCAATAACATAACAGCTTACTGTTTCTTTTGTTTAATATAAAAACACATATTTACTTATCCATTAATTATAACAAACTAAATGTCGTTTTTTTTTAAGTCTAGATACACTGTACTCATCTCAAGGGTATAGATTGTTTTTGACTGTCAAAGAAAAAATTATTTCTAATCAAACAAGGAAGGAGAATCCTTATAACCACACAAAAACATAGACCAGGGGTCAGTAACTTTTTAGCTTGGATTTCCAAATCAATCTACCTATATGATTCACCGTGCCACACAGACAGTAGGACATGTTTGAAACAATTCAATTCCCCCACGATAATGCATGTAGAGTTGGAGAATAGAGATAAGAAATATAGATTTAGTTTCGTAATATATTAATTTTACATAATTTAAAGATATTTCTTAACATAAAAATAAACAGCATAAAATATATTCATTTCTTCAACAAAATAAAAATAATTAAAATTGTACATATATTAAGTGTTTTTATATAAACAGATTTATTAAAATAAAAAATAGACACGTAAAATAGAACTATATTTCCCTTAATTTAATAGTTTAAAAAAGATAAATGAAAGTTTTATTGCGAACCTAATGCTTTCACCGCTCTATGTTTTCATATCACAAAATCAGGGGTATAATTTCTGACTTTCAATTTAACACGTTTTTAGAGCATTCAGTTGCTTAACAATTTCTTCGCCGACTCAAAATATTTTTCATATGAAGAAAGATTTTTTACTCAGATATGCAAAACCAAAGCAGAAAGCAGAGTGCATGCAATTTTTTCTCTTCAAACAATTAAATCTCTCCAGCAAGAAAATACAATAAATTACAAAATAGCTGTAAATTTATCTCTGGAGTCTCTGGATCTTTTCGTAATTCCGTATATGTCCGTAATTCTGAAGATGTTTGTCAAATAAGTCCATTACAAATTTATCAATTTCCATCGATTCAAATATTGTTAGATTTGTAGAGTAGTGCAGAGTGCCACCGATAATTGTACCACGTGCCACATGTGACACGCGTGCCATAGGTTGTCAACCTATTAGGTTAATCAACCTAATTAGGTTATCAACCCCTGACATAGAATCTTATAATCAGACAGGGAACCCCATATACTTCCATTAAAACTGAGTGGTAAAACTGCAGCATAAAAGAAATTAATCCAAACGAGACGAAATTGCGTAAGCATGTATATATCTTATGATTGGAACCATTTGTGTTACAATAACTGTAACTGATTGTGCCAAGCAGCATGAGTGCCTTCTATCGACCACATATCTTCAGTAGAGGCCAGGTGAGGAACGAATGGGGTCGCTATAAAAAGGCACCCTTGTTCTTGGGCCAATTTTTTTTTGTTAATGATATATGTTGTATTGTTGTAACCTAACTTCAATTAAAAAATAATTGTTGCACTGAGGAGACTTCATTGAACACCCCAAATTTATCACATTTAGTTTAGCGTCTAACACTCTGCGCGATGAAATATTTAAATATTTTGAAAACGACTTAGTAATTGGAACGCATTAGAAGCAGTACGAAGATTCTTAAGGAAGAACCTTGAAATTATGAAGCATAGTTAAGTGACGAGGACAACACCTGAAATGGAATATAAGATACTACGTTAATTTTTTTTTCAAATTTCCGCGGCTGAAAAATTAACAAGACGATTGTATAGTTTTATCTTATGCAAAAAAAAGTACAAAAAAAAAATGAATATAATAATAAAAACTGTGTGTGTCGGCTCCGACGCACGACTGGAGAGTTTACTCCTTGAGTAAATATATCTATTACCAAAAATGTAACATATACAAAATTTAACAGTTATCTAGATAATTTGTACGTTTCAAAGGTATAAAGGTCATATTGTAACTTTAGCATAAAAGTCAATTATTATTATTGTATTCGAATACATTGTTATTGAATGGGGGGGGGGATGAAAATTATGATTGAAAATTGGGTCGTAAATATTAAAAGTTTGAGAAGCACTGGGTTAATATATCTGTGAGTATGAAGTACATTCTCTCGCCATTTTTAATCACTGTCTGTGACTAGACTATTGTGGTAACTAAAGTATGACACGTTATTCACGAATCGTGAAAACATCGCATCAAGGGTTGTATCATACCTAATCGTCACCAGTGCTCTACCAGAAACAAAATCCAAATTAAGCTCTGATTTCAAAAATCGTACTATTCTCAATCCTTCATCTTTATTGAAATCATTATTGAAATCGCCACCAAGTATGAGGGGAAGTACATAACACTGTTTCCGTTCTGTATATGCTAATAATGTCTCGTGGATATAATCTATACTTTGCACTTACTAAAATTGCATTTTTAGTATCTCTTAATTTTAAAATAGTTTTATTATTATAACGCGAAACAAAACTACTTCTATCGGTATTTAAGAACCGAAAAAGTTAGCATAAACAATGGGTGCATTTTGTCAAATAAAATTTGATTTGAAATATTGGAAGTATTCCAAAGCGAGAGTTTACATTATAAAAGGTACATTATAAAAAAAATTACTTCATATGATTTTCAGCAAAGAGCATATTTTCCAGAACCAGAGGATAAATTTCTCCTAAATTATATATATTTGAATATTCATCAGAAGACTTTTAGCATATTTTGAAATGAAATTACATTTCAATGGACAATTTTCTTAATATTAAAATCACAAAGAGTTATTTGTGAAGAAATAAATTAATACGTCAAAGAGGGGAGTAATAATTCCAGAAAAATTTATAATTATATATCCTAAGACAATATTGTCTTATTTAAAACTCGATGTTTAAGTTGGTGTAGTTTTGGTCAAGAAATTTTGAACTAATCTGACGTAAGCTTAATTCAATTTCTAATTAAGTTGAAAATAAGATTTTACTTTATTTATAACGATTTTAACTTTATTGCACCAATACAACTGAAATACAAAATTTATTTAATAACTACGCGACTCCCTCCCGCTTCGCTGGTTATTTTATGATTTATGACTATATTGATATCTAAGTCCTATAGCATTAAACTTTTCATTGTAGTGAAAAACATTCTTGTGTGGACTTCGCTTCTTGTTTAATGAAGTGCATAACTTGAATTTCTAAAATAGAAGTATAATAATGTGTTATGCCCCCAGAGTCAATTAAAAAAAACTCAATAGAGTGGATCTCTACTCAATAAAATAAACAGGTTTGATGAATTTCAGGTCTTTATGACTAATAGTTCAAGCACGAGAATTTTTCATCCATAAAACCTCCGCAACCCCCATTGGAGGACAATTTCTGCAAACTCTTTTTCTTTGCGGATTTCTGTTCACCAAAAGAAATATGTGTAGGATGTATTGCGCTTCTTCTCGGTTCTCATATGTAGAGATTTCACATTTGTGTGTTTTATTTAAATTTACTTTTTGATCTGGATGTCTCTACTCAGTCACTACTCAAATCATTCACTTCCACAGCTTTCTTTACAAATATATACAGGACTTTATTATACACTTTACGCTAATTAAAATACTCATAAATATATAACTCATGGGAAATTCGCAGCTGGCCGCATGCCTTCGTTCCCTGTCTCTTTTTCTCGAGTGTGGTTGCAAACACTACTACACCCTTACATTCCCACGCTTTCAAAATGTCCTCCCGTTGGTGTGGTGTGGTAATTAGGAGAGGGGGTGCCAGCTCAGGTGTCGTCCGCGTCACTTGACCATGGTTCAAAATTACGCGGACCGTCGCCAAAAGCCCTCGTGTAGCTGAACAGCACTACGTTAATATATTCACTCACTCACCCACGCTTTCAAAGCGCCCTCTACAGTTGGGCTCTAACACATGCTTATAAAATTTCAAATCTGTCAGCCAAAAATTTTTACAGTGAGAACTTTTTATACACCTCTCAACTTTCTTTGGGAGTTGATTTCCGAAAAACTCTTTCTCGGCGGGTCTCAAATCAACAAAAGGAACATGCAAATATTTACGTCTGTAGGTCTAATAGTTCCAGAGAATTCGTGAGGAATGAGAGATTGAGTCGCTTTTGTCCTGTCAAAAGAGAGAGATTATTTTCACTAAAATATTAAAATGTTCTCGAAAATAATATTGTATGAATTCTCGTAACTCCTTTTTAAGATTCAAAATCTTGATATAATCGATACTTTAAAACAGCTAACACTTGAACTAAAACGAGGATTTGCATGCAATCAGCATGATAAAATTACAAAACTGCCTGCTCCAAATTAATATCCAATTGCGACCAAAAAAATTGCATAAAATGAATTGTTTGAAAAATAGATCGCTGATAGCACTTTAGTTTTAGTCCTGCTGTGTTGCAAATGCCCTTTTTAAAAACACCATAAGAATCGAGGGGGAAAAAAACAATTATATTAGTTATTTTTGATGTTTTATAATTATCGAGAAGTAATACTCTTATGTTAGATGACAAAGTGATTGACAATGAATTGATAAAATGAGATTTTAAACGATAATAATATAGCAATCTAACTTATGTCAAATGTTAGGGTGGAATAGGAAGAAAAATATAATTTTTCTTCCATTTCAAAACTGATATTTGCTGGAGCAATAACTTTGCCATCTGAAAAGATTCGGAATATAATATAATATAATATTGCATAAAAAAATATTTTTATAGTAAAACCAGTTGAATCCTTAGTAATAAACTCGTCTTCTGTAAATAGGGTAAAAATATCAGAAGCGTAATTTCTGCTCTAAATAGCCGCAATATAAAATGTTCCTGGTTCAGGATTATAAATTTAATTATTTGTTCTCATACAAGAAATTTCAATATTCCCCAAAGAATTTAGTTTTTATCGAAAAAAATTTGTTTTTCTTTAAACTGATCTTTCATTTTATAACATTTGTATAGTTTTAGTTTTCATTTGAATTATTAGGATATAACTAACGTGCATCTCATTAAATATTCAACATCCCCCCCCCCTCTTTTAGTTTCCTATAAGCTTAAAAGAAATCAAAGGAGAAATTACCTTTAATTTTACACTTTATAACACCTACTTGAGGCTGTTGGTGTTCGAGGAAAGATCAGTCCTAGCAAGTTTTAAACACAATATTATTTTTATTCCTGTTACTTAACACAACTAAAGGTAGGGAATTCACTTAGTAAATAAGCTGAAAAGAGCAATCGCATAGACTTAAAGCTACTAACATATAATTAAGATTTACTTAGCTGACTTCTGGAGCATTCCTGATTCCTACGCTTCTATTCTCTGTAAATACTTTGCTTAATTATATGCCTTCCGGTCGTAAATCTTATCCCCAATTTTATCACTTTTAATCTCCAACTATCAACTATCGACTATCATCGCGAACATAAATGCCAACGCTTAAATAGAAGAACTCAATTAACTAAATCTCGTCTTCTTCTTCCAGGAAATTTTCAGCAGAACTTACAGTTAAAAGGAATAATTTTACCCCATAAGAATTAGTTGAAGATTTGCGGATAGACCCGTTACAACCTTGCACATGGAAAGTTTCAATATAATATAAAATTTCTCTTACAGAATAAAAAAGAATATTCTTAACCTGTTGTTACTTTTTAATTCGTATTTTAACGCTACTTTAAAAAACTTTAAGAATAGAAGAAAATGATACAGGTTTTTTAAATAATTGTAAATTCCATATTCACAAAATATTTTTAAAAAAAAGGAATTTCAAAATATTTCTTTTGGCCAACTGTCTTATGCTAAGGAAAAGAAAACGTTTAACGTTTTTTTAAATTATCATGAATAAGTATGGATTTTTTAATGTAATTATTCCTTGTGTAGTCGATTATAAAATATTTGCATGATTCTAAATTTTAAGATGTGTTGAATATATTAAACCTTTTTATGAAAATTAAGATTTTTTTTAAAAAAGTTGCATACGTATTACGTAAATTATCTTATTTGTTTCTGTCAACAAAGCTTTTTATATATGTTCAATTCGTTCAATTTATAATAAAACAGGTTAGTTAAAATAATTCACAACCACACAAAACTTGACACTCTAAACGTTCTTTTTATTTACATCATTTTGTTGCCATTCACAAAAACCATAAATCTTCTATTTACAAAATCGCTTCAGTACAAGTTGAGTTGTTTCATTTATTATTATAAACTTCTTATAGCTTTGAATTTATATTTTAGTCTATATATATATAAAAATGAATGTGTGTCTGTCTCTCTGTACTCGATAGATTCAAAAACCATACATCCAATCGCCGACAAAATTTGGGAAATTATTAGGGATATCCCCGGGAGGTTTTGAAATTTTTTTTTTTAAATCAGAGTTGGGGTTTTAGGTGCTCCCGAACAAATATCCCAAAATTATATATATAAAGGAGAAAAGCGACTCACTGACTGACTGACTCTGACTAATCATGATATCTCCGCAACTATTCCACCTACAGACTTGAAGTTTTGTAGACATGTTCCTTTCAGGAAGTAGAGATCCACTAAGGACAGATTTTGCGAAATTCGAACCGCAAGGGGCGTTACGGAGGCGTTATAAATAATTGTTTCCATTTTTAAACTACTCGACGTACAATCTTGAAATTGGGTAAGCAGATTCCTTTCATAGAGCAGAGATCCGCTACAAAATGAGTTTGGTGAAAATCGACCCCAAGGGGCGTTGCGGGGGCTTAAGGGGCGTTATAGATAATTAATTACATTTTTAAAACTATTAGACGCACCGACTTTTAATTTGATAAATAGATTCCTTTCATAGAGTAGAGATCAGCTACAAGATGGGTTTTGGGGAAATAGCCCCACAAGTGGCGTTGCGTTGGATTAAGGGGCGTAATAGATAAATAATTTCGTTTTTAAACTACCTGACCTACCTGCTTGAAAATTGGTAAGCATGTTTCTTTCATGGAGTAAATATCCGCTACAAAATGGGTTTGGGGAAAATTGACCGCGAGGGGTGTTGCGGGGGGGGAGGTTAAGGGGAGATATAAATATTCCGATTTTTAAACTATTAGATGCACAGTATTGAAATTTGGTAAGCAGATTCCTCTCATAGAGTAGAGATCCGCTACAAATGCGTTTCATGAAATTCGACCCCCAAGTGGTGTTGCGGGCTTAAGGGGAGTGTTATAGATAATTATTTCCATTTTTAAACTACTGGACGAACAGTCTTGAAATATGATAATCAGAATCTTTTCATGGATTAAAGATCCCCTATATAATGTGTTTTGTGAAAATCGACCCCCAAGTGGCGTTGCGGGGACTCAAGGGGCGTTATAGATGATTATCCCCATTTTTAAACTATTAGACGTACAGACTTGAAATTTGGTAAGCAAATTTCTTTTGTAGATTATAGAACCGCTACAAAATGGGTTTCATTCACCACCAATTTCATTTCGGGAGATTAAGGGGCGTAATTGATAAATATTTCCGTTCTTAAACTATTAGATCTACCTACTTGAAAATTGGTAGGCATGTTCCTTTCATGGAATAGAGTTCATCTAACAAAGAGTAAAACGAAAATCGACCCCTAAGGAGAGTTGCGAGGGGTCAAGAAGAGTTATAGAAAAAAAATTTGAATTGTTAGACCCACATACTTGAAATTTGTTAAGCATGTTTCTTTTGTTGAATAGGGATCCACTAAGAATGTATTTCACGGAAATCAACTCCTGAAGGGGAGCAGGTGGTTACTGGGGCGTACTGACAAAAAATTCCTTTTTTCAACTACAAGGACTATAATAATGAAATTTGGTTTGCGTTTTTCTTTTGTTGAATTGAAATCCGCCAAGAAAGGTTATTTTGGAAAACGACTCTCTACGGGATTACGGGGGTATTGATAATAAAAATTTCGGTTTTTTTCCTGTAAGATTTAGACTTGAAATTTGGCTTGCATATTGATTTTACAGAGTAGAGATCCACCGAAAATTGGCTTAGCGGGAATCCACTTGGTTATAGGGTTACAAAAGTGCAAACATCATTCTATACTTCAATTTTAGAGATTTTTAGAAAACACAAATTAGATGAGTTCTGCCCTTTTTTTTTATTAAGAGGTGACAGTTACAGGTATAAATATATTTTTCGATACAATCGAAATCTTAATGCTAGGACTTAGATATTAACAATTTATGCATATATAAACAGTATATATTTATAAAACATCATGAAATACCCAGCTCTCTCTCTCTAAGCGGGTGGGTAACGGCTAGTTTAAATATATATATTAAATTACATCTCATGGTTATGATATGAATATTTGATAAATTTGCGACAATATACGAAATTCTAATCCTTCCATATTCAGTTGTAGTCTAAACTGTAGTACATGGTTAAACTTATGTATCGAATATAAAATGTATTTAATTAGATAAAAAAAACTGCTTCTATTTGCAATTGCAAACCAGATATTATATTCGTCCTTTATATGCATTTAATTGAAGCTGTATGCATGAATATTAAGCTACTTTTTTAAGTAAATGAATGCGCTAATAATGAAAAAAATAAAAACCCAGATTAATCTTCTCTCTTTTTGGTATTTTTTTTTCTTAAAAATTTTTCTGTTTGTCATTCTTTTTGCAAAGAAACTATTCTTTGTGATCAGACATTAAAGCGTCATGTATCCAATTAACTCAGACCAGGTCATTTTTGTTCTCTTACTGTTAACAGCAAAGTATTCGTTAACTAAATTTTTTCTTTGATGTGTTGTAGTCAAATTTCACTTTGATTGCTTATAAAAATTAAAGCTAATAGAAATATTTAAAAATAATTTTCGGGTCAAAAATGGTCTTTTTTCCCCCGCTATTAGCTTAAAGTTACATGAATTTTTAAACACGCTCAAGAAATTTAAAAAGTTTTTATTCAGACGGAGAAAAAAAAGTTTTTGATTAAAATTGAAATTAACGTTCGTATTCCCTTTAACTTTTTTTTTTTTTTTTTTTGAAAATATTAAGAAGAAAAATAATTTTTTCGACTTCTGAAAGTGGTTTAAACTTTTCTAGTAAAAAATTTTTGGGAACTCTCAAATTTTTTTTTAAGTATACATTTTCAAAAAACATTTCTTTTTCTTTTCTTTTCATAAACAAGATATCAATCATTGGCATGGCCAAGTAATATTAGCGCGTTTTTCACATGTTGTATTTTACAATAATGCAACTAATGAACTTTTTACTAACAGAAAGTAGTACTGTACTTAAAAGAAAAAAAAATTTGAAATAAATTAATAAACATTTTTTAAAAAAATTTTAATTTAAAAATTATTAAATTTAAATATGATTCGGCTCATCTAGGGCACAAATGCGACCCAATGCCGAAACCCGAGGTCAATTGGTTGCTTATTGGCTGAGAAAAAAGTTCGACAAAATATGGAACGAAGACGAAATTTGCGTCCTAATAGCGCTTTTGTTCCACTACGTGAAAAACGCGCTAAAAATTCAAAGACTTCATGTTCTTAAAACAGTTGTTCAAATGGACTGAAAAATAAAATGTTTATAGTAATTTGCTTCATTGTACAATAGTTTTTTTTTCAAATTAATGATAAAATTAATATTACATTTTCGTGCCTTTTATCTGTATTTTTAATTGAATTACATTATTTTGCATGGCTTTTACGACATATTTCACATAATAAAATTTCACAAACAAAATCCATAGATTCGCTACACGGTTGTTCTTTTGTCTTCAACTCTACATGCACTTTTTTCGTGGACATCAATTACATTGACAAATAATAATAATAATTGCCTTCTAATGGATATACCTTTATACCTTGTGACGTTTGTGAGTTCCCACCACACGGCTAAATCGGCTTCTTTAGGGGAATTGATCACCACACGTGTAAGACACCTGCACTCTTAAATATATTGCCCGGTCTTGTCTTGGGTTGCCCCGGCAACCTTTGACACGAGAAGAAACCCACTTCATCCACGGTCGGATGTAACTAGAAGAAAAGACGCAGACGGCTGTCAACCCTGAACCCCAGAGAGAACCGAGAGAGAAAAAGGAGATCCACCTAAAACTTCGCTAAGAACGGTTGCTAAAAGAGACTCCTCCCTCACAAAACAATAAAATTTGGGACTCTAAAATAATCTAATTTTACTAAGTTGTACATTAATGTAAACCTGTAAATAATAGCTGCGACGTAATTAAATTTGAATTTTATTTTACCAAAATCACGTTACCTTTATTTCTCTCAAACATTACAGCCGAAACAATGTATTTGCTTCGATGAACGTCTTGGGGATATGGATCAGAGCAGATCCTCCTTCCCCTATCTGAAAAATAGTGGAACCTGAAGTGGTGTGCCTGAATGGGAAAAAGTTCTTTCTTGATGGTAGTAGAGGCAATCTGATAGGTCGAAAAGGAGAGGTAGTGGGTTGACGTCACTGTCATGGGCGGTTCTTCATGGTTTCGGCGGGAAAAAGTCCTGGAGATTTCTGGCGGGAACTGAGATGTGGAGAGAGAATGATGCGATTGGATCCTAAAAGCGGGTGAGATAGCTCTCTATTGGTTGCCCTGAAGTATGGTAGAGGGGAATAGGGAGGGCCTTCCTGGTGGGTGCAGCAGAAAAAGCTTACGAGAAAATAAGAAAATTAATGCAAAAGGAATTTAAAAAATAATGCACTTGGTATCATTCACCACCGGTGAATGAACAAGATATTAGCTAGGGGGGATTATAGGAGTCAAGGAGTATTCTCCTTGGTCTTTTAATTTTATCGACTAGAGCATAATTTAGGATGTCAATCAGGTTCAGATTATTTGTGAGGGGCATTTCATTAAACAATTTCTTGGCCAGGTTTTGAATAAAGGTTTTAAAGTTAGGAATTTTAAGATCTCTATAGATTAATGAATTTCTGATATACCTGCCAGGTCTGACAATACTCCTAATTACAATGTATTTCTGTGGGCCGCACGTTTTATATGGCCTGTTGGGAATTGAAGTACACCTTAAATTCCATCATATAAGATCCGCTTACAACTTAGATAAATCTATAAAATTAAAAAATATTCAATTTATGATAAGAATAAAATAATACACTTAACATAAAATGTAGCACTTAACATAATGTAGTAACATAAATGTAGTATTGCACTTAACAAAGAAAGGGTATAAACTTAATAAGGAAATATTATTTGAGTTGCAAAATTGACACCATCACATTGTATTAAACTTCATTATATTGCATTGATCAAATTAACAAGTAGACAAAAATATTTTATAGAGGTGCCCAATGTAAAGAAGTCGGTCTTTTATTTAATGCGGCTCATCCAGAATATAAAAATTACATCAAAACTCAGAATTCGATACATTGAGAAAATAAGTCATAACATAATAAATCTTGTATCATAATGTGCTTTAGATTTCTTTAGCGATATTTATGTATAAATCTATTTTTGATAATTTTGGATAAGGGGCTTTTAATCCCTTGACAATCGCCACTTTCTACGCTCCTGTTTAAGGCTGATGTTTACAGCAAATTTGATCTTCGAAATTATTCATTTTTCAATATCTTTGATTTTTAGTCAACCCCAATGCACTTTTTTCGCGAAACTAAACACATTGTTTCCCTTTGTATATAGTCTTATCTTTCCCCAAATAATAATCAATCATGTACTTGAAATTTTATCACAGTTTATTGTTTTGGATTCTGTTTCAATTTTGTGTGAGTCAATTTCCTATTTTTCTTCTTTAAGGTATCAGATTACGTTACGAACTTGAATTTTAGAGGAAAATATCGATTATTTTTATCCAACAAAATATTTGAAATCTTAGCTATTTAAAGCTGCCTTTCTTTTGAAGCTAAGATACATAAAAATTTAATTTTTAACATTTTAATATGAGACACTTTCGACAAAAACCCCAGCAAATTGCTATATTGAAATTAAAAATTGATTTTTTTCGTATAGACATTCTTTTATTTCTTCTATTTTTCAAAATATTCCCTGCCATTATTTAGGGAAAACTTTAAAAACATGTTAAGATATTTTTAAAAAACTGCATTTTTAGAAATACTTTAATTTTTAAAATTTTATAATATAAATATTGGTATAAAATACAGTAGAAATATTTTTACATACTGTTCTCGAGTGCCTGAAATAGGGTTTTTGAACTTAGCTTAGAAGTGGATTTATTCGTATTTTTATGCATCATAATACAGAAATTTTATTAGAAAACACAGGTTATTATTTTGATTAGTACTAACTCTGAAAATAAAATTAAAAATCCAAAAAATTTTGTTCGCGTCCTTTAGAAAAGTCTCAACTATACATAAGCAAAGGGAAGCCCCGTGGTAAAGTTTTCGCACTTCCACGCCATAAGTCTGGGGTTCAAATTCCTGGCTGGGAAAGGAAGATCAGCCTTTCATCCCTTCAGGGGGTCGATAAATGAGTATCACGCTTGCTTGGGAACCAAACATTGGGGGTTTCGGATCAGACTGACCGCCTGACCGGAACATCTGCTCATGCACCTCAATGTCCATGGTCTTGTATACTGAGATGAGCACAGTGGACCTTGGCCCTTATGTGCTGTTGCGTAACTGAGTTTGGTTTATATGTAAGCAAAATATTATTATCGGTGCATTTTCCATAAAAAAAATATTTTTTTTAATTCTTTTTTTTCCAAAAAAATTGCATTAAAAATCTAATAATATTTGTAAAACATTTTTTGTGTGTGCATATTCTTGATTCAGGAGAGATTAAATATCAAAAAATAAACTTTTCATTAACACTCTTTATCATAATCACGGTTCCGAACGTAATCAGATACTTCAAGTCTCAGATACATAAATTTTCATTATTCTCTACCATTACATGAAAAATTCCTTATTTTTTTTTCTTTGACATCATCAAAATTCTCTATACAATTCTTAAATACCTTTTAAAGTTTTGCATCACACACATTCACACAAAATTAAGAAAGGGAAAACAGATACAATAATATAGTGCTCAGATATAGCGTACGTGTGATTACCCAAAATAGAGAAACACGTTGGCTACTATAATACTGGTGTATTTAACATTAATTTCAAAGTTAACAACTTAAAAATTATTTTAGAATGGAATGGATGAGGACAAAACTTAAACTGGCTTACGATAAAGTGAATATGGCAGCAGGGTCATAAGATGCGTCGTCTGCTTCCAATAAAGATCGTTGTACGGCTTATCGGAAATAGACATTAACGAATTGTCAAAACGCAGTTAACCTCAAGCATCACTTTAATTATTATTTACTATTTTTTGTTTTAGGTTTGTATTTAAGTTTTTAATAAACAATATTATATACATTTGATTGTTGTTTTAAGTAGTTTCTACTGTTTGTGATCATTAATAGATAAATAGTCAGATAAATAATATATATTCAACAATATTCTAATATTTTATATAATTAACTATTATAAAAAAAAGTTAAAGTGGGTTTTTTTTTTAAAGAAAAAATGATTTCGTAAAGGTTGGAAGCCTTAGCTTTCCAAAGCTGTTCGTTCAATATGCTACCTGCTTCATCTCACGAATTTTTATTCCAATCGATTAAAAGCTTTACTCGAGGTTTTGTACTGAAATTAAATTTGCATAGAAACATACAGTTGCAAAAAAAAACCTTATTTTTTAAATTAATAGAAACGCGTTCTCATGTATTTTCGTCGAAAGTACATTGCTCTCTCTCCTCTCTCCCGTAAAATATTCATGAAGATGCCATCCATTTACAATTTTATTCTGTCTTTAAAATTGAGAAGCAAAATTTGAAAACCATAAAATGGTCCGAAGGAAAATTATGTGTATGCATTTTTAAAATATCCAGAGAAATTTCTAGAAGTCTATTTATTGAAATAAAATTACTAAAATTTAAATATCTACAGAAAAATATTCTGTTGCGGTCGTCATTTAAATTTATAAAACAGCTCTCTCTCTCTCTCTCTTTCTATTAGACTTCACTTTAGTTGAACATTTTCATTTGCTAAATTGATTGTTAATTACTTATTTTCTTAACAGCAAACAATTAAAAAAAGAACTTTATTTCAGTGTCATCTGGTGAAAGTAAAAAAGACAATGATTTCTCTCTGGTAATAATGAAACATTCTCGGTCTAATAAGACATTTATATAATAACAATGAATACTTTAAAAAAATTTCCTAACATATAGTTATGGCAAAGCTTTATAAGAAATATGTTCAATCTTTCACTGGATATTAATAATAAAACAATGAAATAAAAATATAAAACATGAGTAAAAAACAAAAAGGAAAAAATTAAGCAATAAATAAGAATTCTAAATAAAACGAAATTTTGTTTATATTAATTATAGTGCATACGATATTATATCAATGGTTTTATTTTCAATAAAAGTTAAATTATCAAACTGTTATTTTAAGTTGCATTTTAATAATAACTTAAATCCTATTAAGAATAATGATTCTAAAATAAGTTCAAATACTTTTTACCTAAGCGTTGTGACTTGTTAACTATTGATTTTATTTGTAAAATGTAGAATTATATATATATATATAGTATTCTATAAAATGCTTAATGCAGCTAAATATATCAACATAAAGTAATATTTCTTATTCCTTTACAGTAAATCAATAATAATCTAAATTTGTTATTCTATTTCAGAGGATATTGTTTTTATATTGATAAATTTCTTACTTTTATAGTTGTGGCATTCAAATTCCTCAAAATTTCCATCTACAACTATATCTTTACAAGTAAGTTTACGCTCACGGAGTGTAATTGCTTCTTTTTTGCTGTTAATACAATAAATGTATTTTAACTCTTTTTTAATTTTTACTACCACAGTTCAATTTTTATATTTCCGGTTTTCCATCATGGAATGAAGATTATTTCTCCTGTTTTGCCGTCAAAAATAATTGATTCTTTGCTTCTTTCTTGCTGGTACCATAATTATCTTCCGATTTGCCATCGCAGGTTATAAATTTCTTTCTTCCGTTCAGTCATTACGGCTGAAAGCTCGTTTCTTCCATTTTGTCATCTCTGTACCAATTATGAAATATTATTTTTTATTATTCTTCACTTTACTAATAAATTCCTTTCTTCCGATTTGTCATAGTACTTTATGATGAAATGCATGATCTTAAAAAAAGTTTTATAAAAGTTTTATTCAGATTTCAGAAATTGAATTTCTGAAATCTGAATTGATTTAAATAGTGTCCTGTGAATTTGGTATTTCAAGTCCCTTGCTATTTATTTTTGAATAGACGTGTACGATGAAAGGAACATATGCTCTAAATTCTTAAAAATACTCATCACAAAACTGCTCTTTTTCCCTAATATCATGCTGAAATAATTCACATCAACTCAAGCGCTTTTTTCATTGCGATACTGTTTTAAATGCTTTCAAGGAATAATTCATCTTTCTCCATATCTTAGGAGAGAATTTGTAGTTTATTTTCAAGACAGAAGAACATCTCCTCTCAAACGCCAGTGAACCTTATTGTACAAAATCAAATCAGCATTCTCATTATCAATTTCTTCAATAATACCATAAAATGACGATGAGGAAATAGTTTTGCAAAGACTTACCTAGATAACTAAATTCATTATTATAACCAGAAATATTTCGGGGTAAGGGCTTTTCTCCCTCTCTCTTTATCTATAACGCAGTCAAACGTTATTATTACATGGTCAATTTTTTCTTAAAACTGAAACCACTCCTTTATATACAGCAGTCATATCTTTAGTACTATAGCGAGAAATGGAAATTTTATTTAAGTCGATCTGGTGCGTTCCAAATATGTTTCAATACCATGAGAGCCACATGGGGTTCTCGAGCTGTGCTCTGCCAACTTCAGGCTTAGACAAACAAGATTAGAATTTAAAATTTCAAAGATGGATTAATTCTGGTTAACTGACATACATAACCCTTCAGGAGAGAGCCGTAAAACAAACGGTACCTTTATTTCAGGTGAATTTTTGTGTAGTTAAATGTTTTACGCATTTCCTTCATTTATTATTTCTAAATTACATTGTAACAATTAATATTTTTACATATTTATACTATTAAATTGCGAATTTTTTTGTTTTAGCTCTATTATATATCTAGATTTAGATCTGTGTTAACTCAAAATTTAATTAAGAAAATTGATGATGTTAGATGTGTTCTGCATTTTGTAGAGTGTCATTAATCCAATTAATTAATTTATATATTTTTCTACTACCTAAAAATCCATTCAGAGCATCTAAAAGGCCACTTAGATAAGAATGAATACTGTTCAGATTCAGGTAATTCTTCCGCTTCACTGTAATCTTGATTTTTATCATTTGTTTAAACTAAAATTTGATTTTTTAATGTAAAATTTAGATATAATATAAAAAATATTACTCGTCGATTGATTTAAAGAGACGGCGTTAATGAACGTAGAAAAGGAATATCAAATTATTTTTATAAAAGACTATGGAAAAATATTTCCGTTTTTAAATTAAACACAAAGAATAAAAAAGCATCGATAAAGGATTCATTATCAAGAATGAGAATATGTATTTCAAGTGTGTGTGGTTTGCATACATATAAATTTAAAAACTTCTATAGAGAGGTGTATGCTTTTAAATATATTATTTTAGAATGTGTTACCTAGCTAGATTATATTGATTTTATACGCTACAGATTGCTTATTAACAACACATTAGAAGCACTACGTGACGAATGACATTTTGAGCTACAATTACGCAACAAGGTTAACATATAAAGTGAAAACTCTCCGTTCTTGTGCAACATACCAAAAACAAATGTGAAGATACACACACACATCTATCTATCTATCTATATACATATATATATAAACTCAGTGGCGCAACAACCTATAAGAGCCAAGGCCTACTGTGCCTATCTAAGTTTTCGTTACCTTAGGCGTTGAGGTGCATGAGCAGATGTTCCTGAGATGAGGTGGTCAAGCTGGAGCGAAATCTTCCTTTTTTTAGTTCCCAAACAAGCTTGGTCCTCATTTTATCGGTCCACTGAAGATATGACAGGCTTAGTCGACCTTGGCCAGCCTGGGGTTTGAACCCCTGACCTGGAAGCCTGATACGTTACCACTTGACCACTGTGCTTTATTTGTGAGTGTGTGTTTGTGTGTAATGTGTGTGGGGGGTGAGGTGTGTGTGTATGTGTGTGTATGTGTGTATGTGTATGTGTGTATGGTGTGTGTATGTAGTTAGGGCACGGTGTTGCCTTGCATGCATTGAAGATAACACTATCTTTTGCTAATAACACTAACGTTTAATGCTAAATATTTAATACATGACTACACAATCATACATGAAAACATAAAGACGACTTGGATCACATTTAGATAAAACACTTCTGATTTTCAAAGGTAGTTTCCTAAAACAGTTTTAATACAACGGTGCAGGTAGTGAGTGAACTATACGTCATTCCCTCTTCTATTCTTGCAGCGGAAACCTTGCCCCTTCGAGTCCAGTTACTGCTCGCTAATCCTTCTATTTCAGCAGCGGAAACCTGGTCCCTTCCCGTCTAGTCCCCACTCTTTAATGATTTCACTCTCATCTTGTAGTTAGCGTCAGGGCTATTATATAATAATATATATATATATATATGTCAGTGGCACACACAAATATTTTTCGGGGTGGGGGGACCATTCTCGTATCACACCTCAATACGCCACCAAACATGTTCTTTTGATTTTGTCTATTTTGGGAACAAAACACAGTAAAAAGTAAATTATTGAATTGTTGTTGTTTCCTTCCCGAAGGGAAGGAATGAAAGTTGCCATAGCCTGTGAGACAGGTTGGACTTCTTAACGATAGATGGCGACACCACCTATCTCCACCTCCACAATTTTGGCACGGAACTAAAGGGAAGGGAAATATTCTCCAGCCCCCTGCCCTCGTGGTTTCTGCTGCGACAGCCTACAAGACTTTCGGACCCAATGATTTAACGAGCACGTACTCCGTGTGTACTCGGGGGTATTTAGTGGCATCGGGCATCGAACCCAGGCCCACTGGTCTGGAGTCCGATGCTCTAACCACTAGGCTACCCACGGCCCCCAATTATTGAATTAATAATTTGCATTAGTTATAATAAAATAAATTGTTAGTAACAAATACTTCATTAAACTTCACGTACTATATACATAGGATTATCATCAATCAAAAAAAAAAATCAAAGGTTGTAGAGGGATCCTGATCCGTGGACACCCCTTGTGTGCCACACTAAATATATATAATATAGCACTCTAAATATATATATATATATACACAAAATAGTTATAAGCCTAAGATAACTATAGTCATGATAGTTTAAAGTCTTAGCCACAGTAGTACTATAGCAAACTCCTGGCCTTAGGCCAGGCCTATATTATATATATGTAACAGAGAGGGTGGTGTCTAGGGGTATGTGAATGAAAGAGAGACGTTAAAGTTTAAGGATATTTAATGACATCTACAGGTTGTAAACCTGACTAGGCGCGCGCTGCTGGGAGAACAGTAAGTCTACTCCTTCTCCCGCTTACATCCGGGGGTTTTCAGAGAGTGGCGCTGGTGTCGCCTGAGCGTATACAACACTCGTCCATCCTGATGTGGTCGGTCCCCGACCAGGCTGGAAAATATGCAAGTAAAATTATATAAATACTACAACTGAAAAGAAAAAAAAGATTAAACAAATTTTTAAAGTTCAAATTTCCTTGAGTACATAGAGGAAAAAAAGTAAAGTCATAAGAGTTCTGGAAAGAAAAGTCTTAGGATTATCCATGGTTTCATCAGATCAGCAGATGTGGACGTCAAATTTGGGCCTTCTTGTCTTCCTATTTTCTTTACATCGTACCTCTCGTTTGGACGAACTTTCACTACTTCATATGGCCAAAATATTTTGTCGCAATTTCACACCTACTCCAAACTGGGTTTTCTTGATTGCAATTCTGTCACCTTCTTTGTATTTTCTTGCTTCTTTGCGATGTTTATTGTAGTGTAGTCTACTTTGTTCTTGTAATTTCAGATATTGATTTGGCATCTTCTCTCATTTGTTGTTTATTCTGTAAAGATAATTGGAAATTTTCTTCCTCGAGAATGGCTTTGATTTTTATGTCATCTTTATTTTTCATTTTGACGCCTGTTAAAAGTTCAAATGGTGTATATTTGGTGCTATGGAAACAGTGCTGTTAATTATTCGTTGAACTGATGATACGTGTTTATACCATTTATTGGGATCTTCAAGTGAAAGCTTTGTTAGGACTGTATTAACGTTGCATGAATTTTTTCTACCTGACCGTTCCCACACGGTACACTTGTTGTGATTGAAATAAACTCGATATCTTCATCCTGACAAAATTTCTGAAATTCTGTAGAAGTGAATGCTGTTCCTTTGTCTGAAATTATTCGTCTGGACTTCCAAAGGTTACTTGTTGTAATTTTAATTTGTCTAAAGCATCGTTAGCTGAAGGAGACTTTACAGGATAAATCCACAAAAATTTGGTGAAAGCGTCGATGACAGTAAAGATATATTTGTAATTTTTGTTGGTACTTGGAGTGGACCCAAAAAGTCAATATGGTAGGTATCAAGTGGAATATCACCTTTTGATATGGATGTAGAAATCCTTCTCGTTTGCCAAATTTTTTGGATGAAAGAATGCAAGGAATACAATTTGCAATAAATTTTCTACAGTCTTACGCATATTTGGAAAAAAGAATTGTTGTTTGACTAAATTTTCAGTTTTGTTGATGCCGAAATGTCCTTTAGAATGTTCAAGTTGTACGATTTGTTTTTGCATTTCAAGTGGAACGACTAGAAGTTCTTGTCGTTGACAATTTTGTACAGCACATCGTTTTTTAATGTATAATCAGAGCTGAAGATGAATGTAATAATTGTTTAATACTGATGTAAACTCATCATTAATTTGTGCTTTTTTAATTTTTGTGTTGTCTCTTGTATTGTATGAGCATGACTGGATAACGACTGAGCGCGTCAACATGTTGCATTTGCTTACCTGGCTGTGAAGTATTTCGTAATCGAAGTCTTCTAAGAAGAGAGCCATCGTGCTATTCTAGTGGTAAATCTTTCTTTGACATAGTTTTTTGAAATGCTTGGCAATCTGTGATTATTTAAAATTTGTGCGACAAGGTAGTGTCGAAATTTTTTTAATGCTGTAACTATCGCTAAGACCTCTAGTTCGTAGCTGGAGTATTTCTCTTCTTGAGAGAAGTTTTACGACTCATATAGTGTATTGGATGAAAGTTCTGATTTGAGTCCATTTGTAGAAGTATAGCGCCAAACCCTTTCGCACTGCATCGCAGTGTATTTGTAATGGAGCGTTTTGCTGATAAAGATGTAATACAGGTTCCTGAGACAAAATTTGCTTCAAAGAGAGAAAAGCTTGTTTTTGTATAGACAAAGGTGAATGGAACTTTGTCTCGTAAAAGATCGCTTAAAGGTCGTGCGATTGATGCATAGTCCTTAATAAATTTTCTAAAATAGCCTGTTAGTCCTAAAAATGATTGGACATGCCGAGTGTTTTTAGGTGTTTGGAAATTCATGACTGCATTGTTTTAGCTGTTGAAGGACGAATAGTGCCTTCTTCAATAATATGGCCAAGAAAAGTTAATTTCCGCTGAAGAAAATTACACTTTTTAAATTAAACTCTAAACCATAAGTAGCAGCAACATCAAATACTTTTTTAAGCTTTGCAATCCCTTCACATTCAGATTTGCCGGAATTAAAATGTCGTCCATGTATATAATAACAGTGTTGTCTTTTTAAGAGATCTTTAAACACAATTTGAATGTATTTTTGAAATAGTGAGGAGAATTACACAAACCAAAAGGAACTCTATTAAATTGTATTGACCATTATGTGTTATGAAACTGGTTGTATTTACGCTATCAGGATCAATTTTGATGTGAAAAAAACTGTTTTTTAAGTCAGATTTGAAAAGAGTATCGCTCCATGGAGTTGATCAAAAATGTCTGCAATGAGGGGTAGTGGAAATCTTTGTTTAATTGTTTTAGAATTAAGAGCACGAAAATCAACACAGAGTCTTGTTGACTGGTCTTTTTCTTGACAAGAACTAAAGGTGCGGAAATTAGATGAACTTGGGGAAATTATTCCATCAGACAGCCATTGCTCAATTGGTTTCGACGATAATTTTTTCCGCTTGACTTAATCTTTTAGGACGTAACGCGATGGGTGTGTCATCAGAAAGGATAATTGCATCTGTAAGTTTGTATCTTTA
>BMAO01001796.1:0-16042 GCA_019973975.1 Trichonephila clavata | reverse complement strand
GGTATTCCTTACGAACTCAAAGTCTTTTAGTTCTAGAGTATATATTATTTTTTCAAAGACGTGGGACAGTGCCTCGAATAAATGACTTCGCCCATGGTCGCCCATCCGGTATAGTGGTTAGCGACGCTGACTACTGTGCCGTAGGGCCTGGGTTCGAATCCCGGAGGAGACATGGATGTTTGTAAATGTATAGCGCCTTCGCTTGATTACGATTACGATGTATCTGTGGGCGTCTGGACTGAAAATCAGTCCTCAATCCCATATCGTGATAGTCTGAGATGTTGGAGCGACTTTTGTGGAGTTTTACATTCTGCGGAGAGGCTTGCTGGCTATTGGTTGGTTGGAGGCAATCTGGAGGCGTGGTTATGAGTAGCGTCTTGACTGGGAATTTTTATGGGGGTACTTTAAATAGCCGTCAAGCCGCAAGTTCTCTCGTGTGGTTGGTGGAAGAGGAATAGAGTCGGGAAACCCCTGACCACTCCCAGGGTGTTCTCCCTCAAAATTGGAATGGGATCGAGCCAAATCGTACTGTCACCTGCATGGTGCTCAAAGCTACGGCTAACGACAGGCGTACAATATGGCCCGATGCCATGATGAATATCGTGGGCCTCGATCTGTCTACGTCAGACAGGTGGCATTAGTAACAACAACAACTTCAAACCATAAGAGAAATGAACACGTACAATTCAGGTTTATTCGTATAAAAATGGGTGAGAGTTATAAAGCTAATATGCCTAAAAATTAAAAAAGGCAACTTGAAAGTATACGTGCTAGTTATATATACGGCGGTAAGCATTACATGTCGGATTTTACTGTAAGAAGGAACCTAACTTTTTTTGTATATGTTCACCTGTTTTTTTTTTTATTATTTTTGAAATATTATTTTTATACTTGGGTATATAGCTCACCCGTAATTTTCGATTTTATTTTTTGTTATATAAACGTGCGTTATACTCCGGATTTTAAGGTATCCTCTTCTATTTTAAGTAATGCAAAATATTCGATCGGAATTCTTCACCTCTATTAACTATTTTCAGATATATTTTCAGTATAACATTCTCTTTTTAAAAATCGAAAACATGTATTATAGGTTCTACTTACGTTATGATCAAACTTTACTTCAGTAATTACTGTAAATATTCTTTGTGATGCTTATGAATAAATAATTATAGCATACTTAAATGGAAAAAAATTCTTTAAATAAGTTTCCATTTATTAGGAAGGATATTTTAAGTTATTCGTAAATTTTTACATTTTATATTTACCTATAGAGTCTCAAATATAATTTATATTAAATTTCGTATTAACTGATAGTCATTCTACATAATTAACACTAAACATACCGACACACACACACACACACACACTTAATACATATTCTCTACCATAGGAAAACCGGTCTTTTGACCCGTTATGGTATGTTTAGTGTTAATACATCAGTATATCTCCTAAGCAATAGAATGTTTGAAGGAAAATACTGCAGAATTCAGAAACTGTCGGGTATTCTATTTTTGACTGCAAATGTAGTTTGTGATAAATTACGCAACATATTTGAATGCTTTTTTAAAATAAACCTAGCTTTAATATTACTTAAAGGAATATTTCGAATCCTTATTTGTGTTGAATAATCTGGTAAATAAGTTAAATTTAAACATTTTTAAAAGCAACTTGAATTTTCGATATTCATTTAAATATGCGATTGATATGCTAAAAATAGCATAGTAATTTCTTAAGTATTCAAAAGAGTATAGTTTAGAAATTCAAAACTTCATTACATATTAAGCTATCACAAGTATTTATGACAATAAAGTGGAAGGTAATGCACTGACTAATTTTCTTCTTTTTCTTTTCGGCAATTATAAACAATGACAAATATAAGTTTATACATTAATTCGTATTTTACTGATACTTTAAATAATTAATACAAGAAAAACAATAAAATAAGAATAATGGAATTTGTCTTACTAAAATAGTCTCTAAGAATTTAACTAAAAAATATTTAGAATTTAATTACTAATTCTCTAAGAATTGAAACTAATATTTAAATATATATTCCCCCTTTGCACTTAATGTAATAGTAGGGCATTAAATGGTAGTTATTCAAATATTATAAATTCGAAATAGCTTTATGTCTTAGAATTTTATTCTGCGCTGAATAAATATCATATGAAGAGATTTCAGATTAATAGAATATAAGTGATAACTATCAATTAGCTAAATGTTTTTTATTAAGGATAAATATTTTAGAAAAATTACCAAAATATCAAAACTGTTAAAAATATACAAGGAATGTGTTTTATTAATAATATCAAATTACATATAATCTACTATATTTTTTGAAAGATTAAATTCATAAGAAAGAAATAAAAATGTGTTTCAATCATCAACAAATTTTAAATGCAAAATGTTTGGAAAACCTATCAATGAACATAATTAGAAAACTGTTTTGATAAACACACATTTTTTTCAAGTTGGATAAATTTTACTAATCCAGAAATTACTGATATTTTCTTTTATTTGTTTGTTTTCCACCGCGAAATATATAGACTATTAAATAACTATTTTCTCCCATCTCAAACAATCAAAATTTAGCTGAACCAATGTACTACAGTTAGAACGGAAAAAATGTTAAGAAAAAATTTTGAAAATTATTTTAAATGTCATTTAAAATAATTTTTAAATTCAGTTTATAAATACAACAAAGAGAATGCGTTAGTTTTCTTAAGATTTATTAAAAAAAATAAACTTGACAAAATATGTTTAAATTCATCATGATGTACAAATGTTACCTAAAAATATTAATCAGTATTAACATGTTGAAATAATTTACATACACTTTTTAAGCACTGATAAACTCCTAAATATTTTTATTAATAAAACTTTCAATAAATATTGCACGTAAAAATTATCTGAATACTCTTCTCATTTAATATTATTAATGAATAAAAGCTTTTATAACTTCAAGACTAAATGTAAAAATTTCATTATAAAATTTAATCTGTGTTAAGAAATGCTCTTTCCAATTTTACTCTTTTATTTACTGTTTCATTTTTTGTAAATAGTAAATTTATTAAAAAAGAAAACAAATTAAATTATCTTAATGAAGTATTTTTATGCAAACATGAAGTTAATATTAAATATTTAGAATGGTGCATTCAGCCTCTACAAGGCATTTCTATCTGAAAAATCGCCTGAGATTTTTCCCACTAAATTTAATTTTATTGATGCATTTTTGTTATATATATTAACTGTGTATGTTTATTAAAATGATTTTATAATTTTAAATAATTATGTTAAAACTTTATTTCAGCTCTGTATTGGTTCATTCCTATCATAAGCATTAATGATTGAAGCTATAACTCGTCACTATCTTTCCTTTTAACGTAGAAATATTTTATCTGTAGCATTCAGTAACTTTATGAGTTTATTAAATTAAAGTAATCAGAAACGTTTTTATAAGTTTCCTCTTAGCTTTTTTAACGAAGTATTTACGTTCATTCATGTATACACATGAAATTAACTTTTATTCATCTTAGATATGTTTTTAGTAAGTGTGTTTATTAATAAAGCTGAAACTCAGTTGGAAATGCTCAGTAAATAAATTTTTTTTAACATAATTAAATATTTCACTGTTTTTGATCGCTAAGTCAAAAACAATATACAGTGATTTGCTGTATAATTTAGCAAATTAATAATTAATTTCTGACTGAAGTAAAGAAGTTACTTGAATATTAATAAATGACACAATCTAAGTAAAGAAGTAATTTATAAAAATTTTATTTTAGTAAAATCAAACAAATAAATAAATACCGTATATTTTCATATATAACACACATTTTTAACACAAAAAATAAGATGGATGTTTATAGATTCCCAATATATGCCAGATACAAAAATTATAGCTTTTAAAAATAAAGGAAAGAGGAGTTTAAAAATCCATCTTATATATATATATATAGTCAACATTCTCTACTATAGAGGGATTAATAATCAATAATCATCAAAACCAAAAAAAAAACCGAAATTGTAAGATAAACTAAGCATAAGATTTTAGAAAAAATAATAGAATTTAAAAACATATAAATGTTTGGATGCTACAATATTATAAACAATGCAGACTCAGGGCAGTTCACATATATAAAATAATTTATATAAATGAAGGGCTATCTATATATATAAAGGAGAAAAGCGACTGACTGACTGATCACGATATCTCTGGAACTATTCAACCTACATACTTGAAATTTGGTAGACATGTTCCTTTCATAGAGTAGACATAAGCTAAGAACGGATTTCTCGAAATACGAAACGCAAGGGGCGTTACGGGGGTTAAGGGGCGTTATAAATAATTGTTTCCATGTTCAAACTACTCAATGTATAATTTTGAAATTGGGTTAGCAGATTCCTTTCATACAGTAGAGATCAGCTACAAAATGAGTTTGGTGAAAATCGTCCCCCAAGTGGCGTTGCAGGGCTTAGGGGTGTTATAGATAATTATTTTCATTTTTAAACTATTTGACGCACTCTCTTTAAATTTGATAAATAGATTCCTTTCGTAGAATAATGATCAGTTACAAAACGGGTTTTGTGAAAACAGACTTCTAAGTGGCGTTGCGGGGGATTAAGTGGCGTAATAGATAAATATATCCGTTTTTAAACTACTTCACCTACCTGCTTGAAAATTGGTAGGTAAGTTTCTTTCATGGAGTAAATATCCGCTACAAAATGGGTTTTTAAAAATTGACCCCCAAGGGGGTTTCGGGGGTGGGGGGTTTAAGGGGCGTTATAAATTCCGATTTTTTAACTATTAGACGTACAGTCTTAAACTTAGTAAGCAGATTCCTCTCATAGGGTAGAGATACGCTACAAAATGGATTTCGTGAAAATTGCCCCCAAGTGACGTTGCAGGACTTAAGGGGCGTTATAGATAATTATTTCCATTTTTAAACTATTAGACGCACTGTCTTTAAATTTGATAAATAGATTTCTTTCATAGAGTAGAGATCAGCTATAAGAAGGTTTTGGGAAAACAAACCTCTAAGTGGCGTTGCGGGGGATTAAGTGGCGTAATAGATAAATATTTTCGTTTTTAAACTACTTGACCAACCTGCTTGAAAATTGGTAGGAATATTTCTTTCATGAAGTACATATCCGTTATAAAACGGGTTTGGGGATAATTGAGCGCCAAGGGGTGTTGCGGAGGGCTAAGGCCGGATATAAGTAATAATTTCTATTTTTAAACTATTAGACGCACAGTTTTGAAATTTGGTGAGCAGATTCCTCTCATAGGATAGAGATACACTACAAAATGTGTTTTGTAAAAATAGACCCCTAGGTGGAGTTGCGGTGGTTCAAGGGGCGTTATTGATAATTTTTTTTTTGCATTTTTAATTTATTAGACGCACAAATTTTGCTAAGCAGATTCCTTTCATAGAGTGCAATTCCCCTACAAAATGGGTTTTGTGAAAACAGACACCGATGTGGTGTTGCGGGGGCTCAAGGGGCGTTATAGATAATTATCCCCATTTTTAAACTATTAGACGTACAGTCTTGAAATTTGATAAGCAGATTCCTTTCGTAGAGGACCGCTACAAAATGGGTTTGGCGAATATCAACTACCAAGTTTAATTTCGGCAGATTAAGAGGAGTAATCGATAAATATATCCATTTTTAAACTATTTGATCATCCTGCTTGAAAATTGGTAGGCATGTTCCTTTCATGGAATATAATTCCTCTAACAAAGAGTAAAATGAAAATTGACCCTAAGGATGGTTGCGAGGGGTCAAGAGGAGTTACAGAAAAATTTTCCTGTTTTTAATTGTTAGACCCATATACTTGAAGTTTTTTAAGCATGTTTCTTTTGTTGAACAGGGATGCACTAAGAATGTATTTTAAGTAAATCAAGTTCTGCGGAGGGACTGCAGGGGTTACTGGGACGTATTGACACAAAAAAAATTCTTTTTTCGAGCTACAAGGACTAGAATAATGAAATTTGGTTTGCATTTTTCTTTTGTTGAATTGAAATCCACTAAGAGAGGTTATTTTGGAAAACGGCTCTCAACGGGATTACGGGGATATTGATAGTAAAACTTTTATTTTTTTCTGTTTGATTTAGACTTGAAATTTGTCTTGCATGTTCAATTTACGGAGTAGAGATCCACCGCGAAAATTGATTTTGCGGGAATCCACTTGGTTTTTGGGTTACGAAAGAGCAAACATCATTCTATACTTCAATTTTAGAGATTTTTAGAAAATACAAATTAGATGAGTTCTGCCCTTTTTATTTATCAAGAGGTGACAGTTACAAGTCTAAGTATATTTTTCAATACAATCGAATTCTTAATGCTAGGACTTAGGTATCAATAATTTATACATATATATAAGCAGTAAAAATTTATAAAACTTCATGAAATACCCAGCGAAGCGGGCGGGTAACAGCTAGTATTTATATATATATATAATGGGTTGGAGGGAAAGTTCTGTCATATTTTAAATAAAATATTTGAATTTATTTATAAAAATACGTGTTTAATATGAATCAATTATATATAATCCGTTATTTGTTACAACCTGTTGCCATCTTTTAGGTAACCTGTGAATTGTTTTTTGTAGAAGTTCTCGTCCTTCGAGTTAAAATAGTCAGCAACTGCCCTAGAAACACTTTCAAAAGACTTGAATTTTTTCCCGTTAGATAATTTTGCAGAGATCTGAACGGGTAACAGTTTGATGGTGCAATGTCAGGTGAATACGGTGGGTGACTACGGACTTCCCATCCTTACGCATTCAGTTTTTGTTGTGTCACCATTGCAGTATGCGGTCGAGCATTATCGTGGTGGAACACTATTCCTTTTCTACACGCTAATGCAGGAATTTTTTCTTTGAGAGCTGCATTCAATTTATCCAGCTGATTGCAGTACAGATCTGCGTTAATGGTTTTTCCCTGTTTCAGCAATTCGTAGTACACTGGACCTTGCCTGTCCCACCACAAACAAAGCAGTACTTTTTGTTGATGGATACTTGGTTTTGGAACTGTTGCTGAGGATGTTCCTGGTTTGCAGCAAGATTTTTTCTCTTAATATTCTCGTAAAGAATCCACTTTTCATCTCCAGTAACCAGCTTGTCCAAAAACGGATACACATTGTGTCTAATCAGATGTGATGAACACATTCTTACAGGATCAGACAAATTCTTTTCCATTAATTCAAGTGGAACCCAAACACTTTGCTTTTACACAAACCCAAGAGATTTAATGTAATCTCCAACAGTTGTATGATGAATGCCAAACTCTTCTGCAATTTCTCGACTTATTAAATGTGGATTATTTTCCAACATGGATCGCAAAACATCATTATCGATCTTGGATGGTCATCCAGATCGATCACTTTCTTGGAGGCTCAGATCCTCGGAACGAAACTTGCTAAACCATCTTTGACAAGTACGAACATTTACTATATCGTTTCCAAATACCGCACATAAATTTTTACATGCAACCGATGCGTTGCTTCCTTTTTGGAATTCATACAAAATGCAATGTCGTAAATGCACTTTATCTACTAACATGTTTTTCACTTTAAATATCCCAAGTAAATGATGAATGGTAAAAAAATACTCCTTTTATATTATACAGCAGCTAAAAAAACAAAAACAAAAAAAATCCAAATGGCTCACTAGCCAGATGTTTTTTTTTTTATTTACAAGAAAAATCACCTACCTCTATTTAAAATACGACAGAACTTTCCCTCCAACCCATTATACATATAGTCAAAAATCTCTATTGTAGAGAGATGGATAATCAATAATCGACATAATTGGAAAAAAAAACCGAAATTGTAAGATAAACCAGACATAATATTTTAGAAAGTATATATTTGAAATTATAAAAAAATAGAATTTAAAAATATATAAATATATGGATGGTACAGTATTATAAATACTATTGACTTAGGACAGCTCTTATAGATAAAATAATTTATATAAAAGTGGGGTTGAATATGTTTTTTTGGCCAGCTCACCTTCTCCATTTTTGTTAATAATACTGAGAAAAAACCTATTGAAAATAATGGATAGAATAGCTAAACCCATTACAAGAAAATAATTTACTTTAAAATTGCATTAAAAATGCAGCGTGCTAAATCTGAGTACAATAAATAAGTTACTATCAGATTCTGGACCCAAATGCAAATTTAAAGCAGGGAATGGCTGGTTTGTAGCACTTAGCAAAAGTATGAAAAGAATAGAAATAAAAAATTAAATAGTGTGCATAAATACTACCATTACTTGAGGTATGCCAGGATTATAAATGTACTTAAGTATTAAAAATTTACTACGATTAAAATAAAACTAAGAGAATTAGTAATTTTATCTAATATTAGAAAGTAGAAGCAACTATATTTATACAGGAAAAAATGATAAATTTATAATAATATATTATTATTCTAAGGAATTTGAATCCTTATTATTTAGAATGTCTTCAGTCAAATAGCTATTAGTAAAATTTATTGGGTATTTTTGAATTAGGCAATATTTAGTAAAATGTTATAATTCTTTTTATTTTTTCTGATTTTTTTAAATAAAAATTTTGTTTCGTTGCATTTAATTAATGATACTATTTCTGAATGTAGAAACATGTACATAATTTTCCCAATGAGGTACTTATATAATACTGTTATTAAATTCTACTCTTTTGTCACATAAATATGAGTAACTATAACATTATATTTTAATTTAATTTCTATATCAGGAAAATTTGCTTCATATATGTTACTATTTGTCTGTATTATATACCTGTATATATATATATACCGTTTCTTTAAAAAAATGACATACATAATGCACTTTCATTACTGCATGACTTGAAAAGTTCGTCTTATACAACTGCCTTTATGTCTTCAGGCACATCATCGAGTTCTATTCCATCACTGTTTCTCTGATCTATAAATAAATAATCATCTTCCGCCCCATCTAACTTGTTAGGTATTTACTACTCACACACATTTAAGTGACCTTTTAATTTTGTCTAGTTTATTTCATTCCATGTTTTCTTTATCTACTTAGACACATGATCTAGACTTCAAGAGTAAAGAGAATTTCAGAAGTACATTTCATAGTTCTTCGTAAGAAAAGGTACGCGTTATGCGGCGAATATATACCGTTTTTGAAAGTATAAAATGCCAGAAATGCTAGAATGTCCATTATTCAATTTCTAATTATTTGATTATTTTATTTATTAATGATATACTGCATCATAACAGGAAATTTTATCTTTTAGTTTTAACTTGATTGCCTGCAAAAGCCTTCAAAATATAAATATGAGAGGAAATAAGATAGGACATCAAAAATGTGACAAAGTACAGAACTATTTTATGAAAACTTTTTAAGTGAATATATATGAGTGCAAGCCACAAAATTATAATATATAATGGTTAACAACAAGTACTTGAACATATTTTACCAAATTCAAACTTAAAAATGCTAAAATTTACGTTTATAAAATACTTTGCTATTGATTAATTTAAGGATATTTATCAAATGTTTAAATTTGAAATCAACCAATAATTAAAATAGACATTTGAAGTTATATTTAAAAAAAAGTTGTTTAAAAACTTTAATATATTAACAAAGGAAACTATATATGTAAATATCTGTACTGTTCATTGGTTTAATTTTTTTTCTTAGATTCGAAGCATTTTTTATAATGAAAAATAATTGATCTATTGGTTGACGCTTAAATGAAATTTTATTGTGGGACGTTTATGTTTTTCTGCAGGTGCGATTTTCATTTCCTGTTAAGAGAAAAAAAAATGAGTGAAAATACACAGTAGTTTGAAGGAATTGTTGTATTTTTTCATGTTAACTGATATTTTGTCTTAAGCGTTTGTGCATTAAACGTATTTCACTGTATTTAAAGCGCGTCAATAATCCTTATACCGAATGGGTGTCCACTCACATTCATACATGTAAACTACTTCCAGTTAATACATTAAAAATTGAATTGATTATAGTTTTTTTAAATAATAACTTCCTATTAAATAATGAAACATGTTGATAGTTGTTGCTTCTTGCTCATTGTGCATAGTAAATAGGAGTATATTTCTAACATTTTCTAATTGCAATACTCTCTCTAACTTTAATAATTATTGAAATATTTTCAGGTATCTAACTACTCTAAAACTGTAAATTTTGTCAAAAATTGACAAATTATTTTATAGTTTATTTCATAGGCCATCTTATTAGCTTTATAAAAATATCAAGTTCATTAATTACCACTCACTTGAACAAAAACTGCAAGTGTTTTAGTAAAGGAAGATGCCACTACTCTAAGCAAGATGTCATACTTTTAAATGCGTTTCACTCAAAATGTGTGTTTTTTTTTAAATACTCAAACGGGGCCAGCGATTGCTAAAAAAGTTTTGAAAATAGTTAACTCAAATTTTTTGTGTATGTTCTGTATAATAGTAGAAGTGTTTTAACTTTCAGATTTATCAATCAGTGTTTTATTACAAAATTTACAGTCCCTTATGTTAATAGAATCAATGTTTTTTAAGCAACTTCATATAATAACTACTAAGTTAAAGCTCTCTAGTTTTTGTAAAATTAAAATATTTCTTATCCTGAAGGTCATTTCTAAAATGCATATCATAGCAACACATCAGAATCGAAAATTGAAAATTTGTTCATAAACTTTTGGTACAGAAAGGGCTCTATTTATGCTATTTTTTTGTAAATTTTTACCCATTTTTTCCCATTTTAGTAATAATTTTATTTTCTCTTCTTAATTTTATCATTTTTTTTTCTTAAAATGTACTAAACAAATCTAAATGAAAAGAAAATCCCCATATATCCATTTCTCTTAAAAGTTGTTGCAAATAGTCGGATACGATATCACATTCATCATGACAATTGCTTTAAGTAGAAGATTTTTGTTTTATGAGTATTTTAAAAGAAATTATTTTATTGCAATTAATTCTTCTCCCTAATTTTTAAAGTGAAAGAGAAGTAGAACCATTTGAACAAAAGGCGTTGACCAGTGGAGTAAGGGTTGCGAAAACATTACGCACTTGAATGAACGTTGTTAAAAAATTATTCGTCCAAGAAATCTAATTAAATGCTCGTACATTAAAGAAAAATACAATGAGAAGGTTTTAATTAAGTAAGGAACATAAGACAATTGGTTGAAGGAAAAAAATATAAATGTGAGTAAAAAAAGTTGCGCAATTGTATCTCATACTTAATGTAATGATATAAAGAAAGCTTCCGTCTATAGTAACATACAGAAAAATTGTGTTTTACTTTCTTAATGTAAATTTTCTTTTCCATTTCAATGATTACTTTTTTTAGCTGTATGTTATTTTTATTGATTATTTCCAGTTTATTTGCAACTTCATTTTTAGTGTATTGTACCGCATGGTATAACATATTACAATAATCGTTTTTCCAATTATGTTTTGCTGTGTTATTTTATTTCAGCAAAACTTATACGGACTTCTAAAAATCAAACATAAAACGAACAAAATTAAATTATGAGGAACTAGTAAAAATATTTTAAAAAGTATTTTGTTAATGATATTTAGTAGGACAAAAATATAAACTACTTCTGAAAACCACATAAAATAGATATTTTTTTAAAATTACAGTTTTCAAATAAAATGATTTTGTAGAATATAGTATACTGGAGTATTATTTTTTTTAAAATTTAGATGCATTCAGCTGGCAGTCTGAGAGACTTTTCCCAGCAGTTTTGTAATTAGTTTTAGATTAAGTTACACACCATCATCTGTATTAGTATGTGGTAGTTTTACGGAAATGCTTATTAATGAAAAACAGATCTGCAAATCTTGATGAATATGTCCAATACCACCCACAAAAATAAACCAAGATATCATTAGTAACTTAATATTTCAAATACTAGCAAAATAAAATTTCTATTAAAAGTCTTATGGCTCTAATTTTGAATTATCTAAGGATGAGATGGAAAGGATTCCACAACATTCTTCAAGAAGAATATTTTAATCAAAATTGCAATTTTGCTAATTTCTACGAAATAGAATATTATTTTACAGTGAAAGGCAGAAATCTTACTCATCAACATAGCCGAAAGAAATGTTTTTAAACTTTATTTTCAATAAATATAAGTTTTTTTACTAATCCACTTCGAATTAAATTATTGAAAAAAAGATATTGCATATAAGAATTAAAAACACACTATATTGAAAGAATCTGTTGCTTCTTGAATTTATTATATATTTAAATTTGTTTAAATAGAAATAAAACAGATAAGTTTGAATGAATTAGGCCTCTTTCATCGTGTTTGAAAAATATATGTCCTAAGTGAATTTAATTCTTGAATATGGAAGGATTGGCTGTTATATAAGGAGCTGTACGAAATTTCCAGAAAATAAAGATTATTGATTTACAGGGACAAAATTTTATATTTAAGGTAAGAGTGAAACTTTTTTTTTATAAATAAAAACAAATCTTTTTATTAATATCATATTTTAAATTCATTAGCTAATAGATATTAAAATTTCTGGAAGTGTTAATGTTATAAAAAATCATGTATTGTTTAAACTCGCAGCTTTTGATTTTTGTGAGAATCTCAAGAATTTATTACATTAAAAGCTTTATGAACAGTTTTTGTGTATTGAATCAAGGAGATAATTTTATAAAAAAAAATTAATCTTAATAAAAATTATTAATATTTTAATCAAAAAAATTGATGGATCTATTTCTTTCTAATATTTCTGCATTATAAATAGAGCAATATTCATAAACATTCAAAAATGCTACAAATTATAATACTATCATAATCATAGCATGTTATATATATCAACATACGTACGTCCTATATAGATAAGAAGCCATATTTACAATGTAAATAAATTCTTGAACATTTATAAACACAAACTAATTATTTTTATCCTGGAATGAATCTTGTAGCATTGCATCCAATGTCATTTTCGCATAAATAAATTTTAATTCATTTAATACATTTTTTTTTACATTTCTTTTTTTAAATATTTATAATAAAGCTTTAATGTAACAGCCTATTTCACAGAAAATAACTCTCATTATTATAGCAGTATGCAGGTGTTTTAATAAGATATAGTTCGTATAAATATATTAAAGTATTACAACTTGACATTAAATGATAAAATTCTTTCTGAATTGCAAATCTATCTAATGGTAAAAGTAGCTTTTGAAGCAGAACAAGCTTCCAGAAAATGCATTAAATATGCTATTGGTCACTGATTATTTGTAATCAATAATTAAACGTTGAATGTGCGAAGGACTGTACTTGGTAATCTATACATATAAATAATCGAATAGTCAAAGTGAAAGAATACAAAATACATTTGGCATTTTCAAAACATTTAATGGATGTTTTGAAGCCTATATTAATAGTAGTATGTGATATATAAAAGAAAATGCGGTTCCTTGTAGGTAGTACTTCCAAAAACCATTTCTTTGTTTACTGATTTTCAATTAAGCTTAATTCATCTGTTCATATAAAGATTTCTAAGATACAGATGTTAAAATCTTTATTTTCTTTAAAATATTATGATATTAAAAAACTTCTATTTAAGAATTTTAATAAATGCAAAAATGAATATATAGTTGTCTCAAAGATAGATATGGATAAAAATATTATTTCCTTTCAAATAAAACTTCCAATAATCAATTCTTAATTCACTGTCTTTTTTACAAAGCTATTTTCTTTTGTATGAATAATCCATAAAGATGTTTTTTAAAATTATATTTTGAAGCTTATTTGCTTTAAGTCTTAAGATGCAAAGAATATTATTTAAGTTAAATGCTTAATAAATATGATAACAAGTGTGTGACATATTTAGCTTCCATGTGTAAAAAAACTACCATGATCACTTTTAATTAATAAAATACATGACATTAATTAGTAGTTGAACTGTTTATACTTTTTTTCTAAAAGCTCTTCAAATAATAACTGATCATTTCGTGCTGGTAAAAGAAATAAAATTAAGTAATATATTTTTTGCCTTGCAAAAAATATTCGTATTTGTAATATGAGCAACAATAATAAAGTTGTTAAACTTTTCTGTTATGCAACAAAAATATCATAAACATTTGAATACAAACAATTAAAATCTTTTCTAAAAAAGCTTTTTCGCCAAAGGAATTTTTTAAGAAAAGTCTCTTCATTCACACACACACACAAGCCATCAATTTTTTTTTTGATAGCTGATAGCTCATTTAATTTTAAAGTGATATTAATACAGCCTTTTGTAAAATAATAAAACCACTAAAAATCGAAAATTTTCTCAATAAAAATAATATAAATCTGAAGTTTAATAAAAGTGTGGGAAATAAAACAATTTTCTAGTTTTGACTCAAATTCGAAAAGTAAAAGGGATCGAATATCTTTTACATGCCAAATGAATATTCAAAATGACAGTAATACATAAGCATAAAATTACATTTGTTTTTTCAGTAACACAGACAATAATTTGACTAACTTCGGAGTTTAATGGTTATCTAGCCCATCTTAAGACAAAAAGAAGGCCTAGAAAGTCAATCAAAGTTAAAAATTTATTTTATTCATTTATTTTTTTCTAATAATTTAGTTACTTCTGAAAATAAAAACGATTGAAGTAGAGGTGCAAAAAGTTTATTCGCACCTCTACTTTATTGATGGAAAAAAAATTCTGTAAATGAACTAAACGAAGTACACAATAATGTTTAAAATTCTACTTTCGTAATTTTTCAATAAAAAAAAAATTATAAGGGAATTTAGAAAATAGTTCTTAATAAATAGTTGAGTTGTGATAGTAAGCAATGTGTGTTCAACTTGTATCTAAAAATATCATTCGATTCATTGAATAAGACAGAATACATGTTAGGAAGTGCCTCACGGATGTAGAAAGTTTAAAGTTGAATATTATTGACAATCTTAAGGAACTAAGAGGAAAACAGCTCTTGAAATACCATGCAAAAGTACGTCTGAAAAGAAGTAAAAAATGGCATGTCTCTCCTATCTGTACTTTTAAAAGTATATTAGTTTCGTATTAGAAAAAATTAAACTAACGTGATTAGGAGATTGCAGCAATTACTACTGTAATGTTTTAAGACATTAATCTCATGCGTTCTAAAATAGGCAAATAACAGACAAATTCATAACTGCATGGGACTATTTCTCCATATATGGAAATACAATATATTTATTAAAAGTTGTTGGGAAGATAAGTAGTTATTAACTGCTGTTATACGGAGGTCTGATACCCTTTGGAGCCCCTTAGAACGGCTGAAATGTAAGTTCCAACAAAATAATGTCCCATTCATGCATGTCAATCAGCTGAAAATTATTTTAAAGAGAATATAGTAATAATATACCCTTAACCAAGATTTAGACCATGCTGCCAAATCTTCATGGAAATAAAAAAATAAATGTAGCATTTCAGATATTTTGATTAAAATATACATTTTATTTAATTCAATAACTCGTCTGTGGTCTCATAATTTTGAATTCGACTGTGTGGATTTTTTTTTAATTTTTAAAATAAATACTATTTTTCTGAATAAATGTTGCTATCTATAATTAGTTAAATTTGCGTATTTACTATGCATTCCCTGTTTTTTTTTGTAATTGGTACTTATTTTTTATTCTGGTGTATATATCTACTTATCTCTGAAGATTTAAGGAAGAGAAAGTTCAACATATGCATGTGGCATACAAATAAATGATTATACAATTTTCGATAAATATATTTTTTATGAATTTTAAATATTGAAATTACGCATTTCAAATATTTGAAGGGTGTAACAAACAAAATAATTTACAAAAATCATTCTATAGTTTACTTATCATTGAAATCTCCTACTTTTCTAAGCAAATCATTTGATTAATAAATTCCAAAGTTTTTAAAATACGAAGTAACATTTTTTTTTGTTTTCTAAAATAGAACCATCTACTGGTAAATTTTTAGATCTGGAATTATATATATGTACCCTGTGGATCTTGGTTACCCTAATTAGTATCTAGTCTACAGCTGGTCATAAATTCCCAAGCAT
>BMAO01001795.1:0-22426 GCA_019973975.1 Trichonephila clavata | reverse complement strand
CTAAGTTGTTAAATTATTAAATTAAAGCAGACGATATTAAAACGCTTATTGGAAACCATTTATCACATTCATATGATATCAGTAAAATATTTACTGTTCTTATTTTAACTACATTTCAAGCTAAAAATTAGTGTCAACATTCGAAAACTGTGTCAGGAAACACAAGGCCAACAGAGTTTAACGTTTCCCGGAACGTAAACTGTAAGGAGTACGTAGAATCCAAATAATTCCAATTATGTGGTTTGAAATCTTATGGGTTATTTTGATCTGGAAGGCTGATGACAATAAAAGGTGCACAAATAAAACTATTCAAATGTTGAGTTATAAATATTGCTTGGAAATCGGCAGGCCTGTTATATAAGTACTTTAGTACTTTGAAATGTTTGCACTGTCTCGAAAAAATATACATTTATCAGCTCCATTGACTTAAAAAAATGTATTTGGCCCCGATAAAAGATTTCTTACAGAAAGATAATTTTTAAACGATGAATCTATCTGGCGTTTGTATTTCAAGCATACTTGCAAAGTTTTACCTACAGTTCAAACACAATAATACATCTTGTAACGATGGGCTATCCACAAGGTATATCCTCTATAATTCGGGTTTAGTTTCACCCAGCCAAATTGGCATTTTAAGCTAGAATAACTCCCTAAAATAACGTCAGCAAACATTAGTATTGAGTAGTCAGGATATAGATAGAAGATGTGTGTATGCTACGCACTCATTATCTTACCTGAGTTATAATGTGGCCACTGAAGATCTATTCTCTCTGAGAAGTTTTCGGAAGTTCCATCCTTGAGTGGGAATTATAATTTTACTTAGTTTATTCTAATCGTGTTCAATTCTAAAGTTTAAATTAATAAAAGTAAATTATTATTTGTTTGCAATCAGCCATTTTGTTCTGGCTTCTCAAACCATACATTCTTACCTCCCTTTCTGAGAATCTCAGACTGGTGAGATTCCTCTCACCAACATAAGGAGAAGGTGTCATGGCCTGAAGGTCGGGGATGTAAGAAGGTTCAGGAAAGAAGCAATGATCTTAAAAATACGTACTTCTTGTTCTATCTGTAACCACTTTATGAAATATACATTTATAGCTCTGGTAATCTGAATCCTACCACTTAATCGCGTATAAATTATTGAATCACTTAGCTTGGTGGAGCTCTTGGGACGATCATTCTCGGGTCCGATGGTGTCAGCTCCAAGGTTATTTACCTACCAATCTGGTGATTCTGAAGTAATTTCGACTCTTGTCAGTTCACCTTTCTTATTCTTAGACCATCTTAATCGATCACGCATGTTAACCATTAAAACCCATACAACAACAAGCCCTTAGATAGTAGTTACATTAGCATAAAATCAAGTCATCTCTACGGAAAGCTGTTTCTAAACTAAAATCACGGTTAAAGAATAGTTTACACAAGAGGATCAGTAGTAACGAACCGAACGTCATAGAGATACCGTAATCTGATGTTATTGGTATCCAGGCATTACAACAGAGTTAAATATCGTTGCTTAATAAATCTATCTTCCAAAATAGTTCCTTCAAGAGAAAGATGCGTGCAGCAAGAGTAGTCAATGTATCGGATGATAGCTGGCATGTCCGAGTTCGACTCAGTACACTCAGACCTGCGACAGGGAAGCACAGTCAAATCTGTCGAAGCTCAAACGTCCTTCCGTTGGTGTAGTAGTTAGAGAGGTAGCAGCTCGGTCATCCTCGTCATGACCATGGTTCAAATTCGATGGTCCGCCGAAAGCCTCGTGTAGCTAAAACATTTCGACGTTAATATTACGCTACTCCTCAGAGAGATATATCGAATTGTACAAGTATCAAAGTCGATTGTAGGCAGAGGTACGTTCTTTTATTCCATAAGATAAGGTTCGATTACAAAAGAAGCAATGAACTTGATTCCTTTTTAATCAAGCGAATTTCAACAAAATTACAACAATAAAAAAATTTATTTGGAGAATGGTCTTTTTTTTATGTACTGCAAGTCATTTTGAATTGCTTCAGCGAAACTATTTGATATCAAACACTTAGATTAAGGATGAGCATTCGATCTAATTTGAATTTGTTTCTAACAGACATTTGAGAAAAGTGGAATATTTTTACAGAAAATAACCAAGAACTATCAGAGAAGGTTTTAACATTTGAAAAACTTACGGATGAGACATGCACTACACAATATGATACAAAAAAATCTCTACAGGAGTTTCTTTTTATCCGAGTTATAGGATATTAGAGAAGAGAGAGAGAAAGGAAACTGTAGAGCCCTCTATAAAAATGACCATTAGACAGACATATTGAATTACAGCTGAAGAACAATTTGATGTACTTTCCAGTGCTTTGAATTCTTCTCAGATAACAATTAATTGTAAAAGAATAGTATGTAAACTAAAGGCAAAGAATCTAGCCCTTGAAGACAAATAGCAATTTTAGAAAATGATTAGGGGCCGTGGTTGGCCTAATGGTTAGCATCAGATTTCGAACCGAAGGCCTGGGTGATGCCACAATACCCACCACACGGACTGTGCTCGTTAACAATAAGGTCCGAAAGTCTGTGGGCGGTCGCAGAAACCACAGGTGCAGGGGCTGGAGAATATTTCCTCCTCCTCTATGCCTAAATTTTGGAGGTAAGATAGTGTATGTCGCCATCTATCGTAAAGAAGTCCAACCTGTGTTCCGGTTCTGGCAACTTTCATTTCTTCCCTTCGGGAAGGACACAACAACAGAAAATGATGAAACACAGATAAAGTATGATTCTAAAAATAGAATATCTTCATCACAAAATCGAATGCTGTTGAAGGAACGAAATCTGTGAGTTGATTCTTACTAGATTCTACAATGAGTCAAATTTTTTGGTTATTTAGGAATTTTCCTTTAGGTTTAGTCTCCTTGACTCTTTTTGATATTTCTCTCCATCAATGAACTGCAACTGAAGTTTATTATAGATGGCTTGTAACGTTACTTCAAAACACAGAAATATCTAATCTTGTGACACTAGCGAGAACTGTTCAAAACAGCATTTAATGAGTTTACTGCTCACTCAATAGTCAACGGAAATGTAGTACGTAAGTACCAAATTCTGTATTATTATTGATACATGAAAACTTGCCAGTAATTTGATGTACCTACGTAACTTTTCTCTGAAAAATTATTAAAAATTTAAAAATCAATAATCATAGAGAAGTAAAAAGTCAAGTTATGTCTGAAGCTGTTGCACATTTTTTAACTTATTTGCGCTTTTTTCCTCCTAAAACAGTTCTTGACTTTTTCAAACAGATTTACTGATAATTTAATCATTTTGACAAGCAGTAAAAAAAGATACTATGTTTGCGATATGCTTGGGAAGAATCTGAATGATTCAATCCCTAATAATATTTCTAATTTAATGTAAATTGTTGTAATTATCTATACACGTATACCAGGCGGAAAGGAGAACATTCTCCATGCAAAGTCAGATCTTGGGCCACCAAGTTGAATTTTACAAAGAAGACAGGATTTGGGCGTCCTAGAGCCCTGGGCCTCCCATGATGCGAGGGTTGCAGGGGTATACGTTACGCCACTGATAGATACTTATTCTATTAAACAGTTGATTGATATTTATGCAACAGAACAACTCAACTCTACATTTTTCTGCGATAAGGTCCTAGATGATATACAAGTATAAACATTGTACCTTCTTACAAAATCTTAAAAGATTTAAACTTCTTAGTCGGAATCGAAAATTATATATATATTATCAACGCAAAGCCAAGGTTATTTCGAAAATCATCACAACTTCATTGGACAAAGATCATTCCACATTTAGCCAAAACATTAATTAAAGTTGAAAAATTTCTTGAGAGGAGAAACAAACAGCAGAAGTGAAACTCAATGGATTAATAAGATAACAACACACGTTATCAGGCTGTTAATTCTATAAGACTAGATCGAAAAACTATATGGTTTTGAGAGCAAGCATCTATATAATTAAAAGTACTTAATAATTCTTAACAATATTTACCTCTATTTTGAGAATCAATGAATCATTATCTAGATCTACCTTTCTCCTGATTATTATGAAGCAATGATGATGTCCTGTTGGAATCATTCTCAATTGACGCTTCGCGAATTGAAAATCTAGCTGTTTCAGTGGCAACAAATATTGTAGAACGAAAAGTGGTGAATATTATTTCATTGATAGCATCTTAAAAGCAGAAATATCATTGATAATATACTATTCTACTGAAGACTTCAGATGTACTAATAGAAGCTTTAGTCGACGGAAAGCTTCATTGTTTGGAGTCATTAATGGAGCTTATTTCTGCTTTGAATATTCATACACTCATTACTGGTCATTAAATGTATTTCATGATTTGTTCGATTTTAGGTTGTTAATATTTTAGCAACATGCAACTGAACGAAGCATACCATTATTAATGTTAGTTTAACTACAACTTTAACATCATTGTTAAGTTTAAAGTTGGCATCGTTTAAAGTGAAAACAGGATTACTTGTGTCTATTTTGAGTGTTGTATCGTGTTTCTTTGAATTCATCCTTACAAAACGTAATATAAAAGATGTATAAAATGATGAATAATACCCTAAATTTAAAAACTGTAACTTAATACCAAGCAACGTAAAAAATAAATAAATAGACAGCACAGAAAAAAAAATAGAATAGCCGCAGTAATACAATAACAAAAGATTTAGGACTAAAATGATAGGCTTAAATGTAGTTTCATGATACTTATTTTCTGCTTTATTTGTCTATATTACAGGACTGAAATAAAATTTAAAAAATAAGATAAAATAAAAAAATATTCTTTATTTTTAAATTTATTTTATTTCACTGTATTTCTTATTTTAGTACTAAAATTTATTTGTAAAAATCTAAATTCTCATAACTCTATAGCAGGGGTCAGCAACCTATGGCACGAGGAGCAATTCTTTGTGGCCTCCACCAATCTACAAAATGATAAGATAAATTTCTATCGCTCGTCTCTTTACTCTACGCCTTGCGCATATTTATTTAAAGACCATTTTTCACTTTCAATATTCTGCCGTAGAACGATTTCGCTGAATCAGCTTGCATGTAGTTCGTGTGCTTTATGTATATAAAAGAAAGTATCCTATTTTAAATGTCAAGCACTTAATGCATTCTTTTATTTTCAAATTTTTATTTTTATTATTCTGCTACATGTATATTTTACTTCTTAAATGTTTTAATTTAACAAATGGCAAGAGTCATAACATTACAGTCATTCAAAATTCTTATGATGAGAGGTTAAAGCTGGAAAGAGCTAGGCACTCGGTCATTCCCTCCCAACGACTCTTTTAAATGTAAATCATTATTAATGTTAAATATTCAACGCGAATCAAAATGATTGTGTAATACTTGCAAAATGAAGCACTTGTTGCATAGTGAATAAAAAAGAAAGTAGCTGTTTTTTTTCCATCAAAAGTTTGGGCACAGACGGCAAAAGAAGAGAAAAAATGTATTAGGAAAATAAATCAAAATTTTCTTAATAAATATTCTTAAAAGATACATATTTATGTGTATAGTTTTAATTTTTTATTGTTAAAGGAATTTTTATATTTTATGTTTATTTTTATGGCAAACATCTTAAATCCTCGTCATTCTGAACTACTTCGGTCTGATGGGCATGACACTGAGCTGGTACCCTATTCTCCAAACTTCCTCATTTCACCAATGTGAGGACATTGAACTGCGATGGATTTAACGTACATCAGCCCCTCTACACGGGAGTACTAGAACTAGAACCCACAGTGGTGTAACGGAGAATATTAGAGCACCCCTGCAAAGTCAAGTTTTGGGCCCCAAGCCACCAAAGGATTGCAAAACCATAACACCAGGCTTTGGGTCCCCTAGAATCCTGCTTCCCCCCACAATGTGGAGGATTACGTAACGCCTTTGGTAACCCATGACCTGATAGAAATAACGTAAGACAAAAGTTTACGATCGACTTCCGTTGGATGTCATGCATTTTCTAGTAAAATGATATTTTTAGTCATCAGTTATTGATGAAAAAAATTGCCTTGATGCTAGTTATATTTTATTATTCCATGCTATATAATTTTTCGAATATATATACGTATAACATATAAAAAGGTAATTTGTTGATAGAACGCTATTTTTGATAATAATTATTATTTGATAATAATTATATCGTGGATAGTTGAACTCGTTACTCATTAGTTGAAACAGAGAAGGGAACATACTCTAATTATTTTTCCTTTTACATCGATAGATTTGCTAAAGTATAATTAGATTGTGTGTGATTTGAAATGAGGTATTTTAATCTATACCACACACAGTTCGAAATAATCTCTTAATTTACGCCATCTCTTTCAATTCCTACTATATTAGTTCACACTCTTCCTATATATATTAATACATAATGTATCTTGTTCAAATTTTCAGTAGTTAATAAAACACTTTTTATTCATCTACTCAAGTTCAAACTCAGTTTTTTAAACTTGAGTGGATGACACTTGATGTTAATACAGTTTTTTCAAGTATTAATTCATTAATTAAATTAAATTAATTAATTATAGTTCAAGAGATATATTTCAGCCGATAGTATTCCTCTAGATGGCAGCACCATTGGATAAAACAGTTTTTGTTAAATTTGTGATGAAGATTTAACTAAACCTGAATAATTATTTGATAGTTAGACGTCAGCATCCCTTTTTACACTGATTTTAAGAAAAATTCTTACCTATTGTATTCAGTTTTTATTAAAAAAATTAATACAAATTTAATGAGGTTAAAAAGTTTTTAATGTTAATTTATGAAGGGTGTTTTACCATTTAATATTGTGATTCCGTCATGTGTATAAACAGATTCATATTAATTGTAATTATTTAATAAAAAGTAACTAAAATAAAAATTTTCTTTGCTGACCAAAATAGGAATTTATTTACAAAAAAAAAAAAAAAATATATATATATATATATATACTACTTGTTTTTAGTATTATTTAGCAGCATAACTTTTTTCACGACAAAAATATCGACCCGAATCGAGAAATATAAAATTCCTATTAATCAAACCCATTCAAATCGAACAACAAAGACCCAATCACAAGCCATCCAGACGACACTTTCTTATGAATCATACTTTTATTCCAAATCGCGCAGAAAAAAGATGAAAGAGAATCATCATACTCCTTGAAAAAAGTTCCTACCCTCGTGAGGGAGGCATAGAATAAATGAATGAGGGGGTATTTGTGCGCAAGCGTATTCGAAGCATGAGCATCGCTGTCCACTACCCTTGATTGAAAGTGATGATTTATCGCCAGGGTAGCAGAGGCCGTATTATTTTGTACAAACATAGGATCCTACTTATTCTTCTGTGAGTTTTATTTATGGTTGCCGGGACTTCATCAGTAGGCCTCAATAGGGTTATCGGGATGGAATAACATCGCCAAGCACGCCAAATGACCACCAGCAAAACATATCGCTGCCAATTCTTTTAAAAATGCTGTTAAAATACAAAACCATGTATACCATCTAATATAAGAAAACGCATATTTACTCTAACACACGAAGGCTGGCCCTACTTTGGCTTGTTGTTCCGTCGAAATGTGTGCGTGTGTGGAGGGGGATATCTTATATCCCAAGTTCGTATAATTTAAATAAATATGCTAGTGTATCCTATAGCTTACTTAAAATTTCGAAATATGCAGTAAAAAGCATTTTGCTTATTTTAATATGTAAAATAAAATGAATTTGAAATTTAGAAGTATAGAAAGGGAAAAAATATATCCGAAATCATATATATTTTATTTTTTAATAAATAACGAATAAAGTGTTTGATGCAAACGGGAAAGTAGTTCAATATGTACGAGGGTCATCCAGAAAGTAAAGATCATTTTGTTATAAAAAAATAAACACACATTATTTATTTGGGGGGGGGGGGTATTGTTTTATTCCCACGAATTTCAGAGTTCCCGTGTTATATTGTTCTACTGCGAGTTCATTAAGCCAGGTCATCACTGCATTCTCCAACTTTTCATCACTTCCAAAACGTTTGCCTCTATTTCCACTTTTTTCCAGAAAGACTATCCTCTTCCTCAGCCTAGGGAAAGATAGTTATCGCTATGAGCCAGGTACGTACTCTATAGATTTTGTTTAAATGCTGTTCCCATCTGGCTTAATGAACTAGCGACAGAACAGTACAACATGGGAATTTCGAAACTCGTGAACAAATGAGACAAATGTTTAAAAGTAGGAAACTATTACTTAGATAATGAAAGAAGTTTCAAAGTAGGCAACAGAAATGTTTTTTCTATAAATACCATGATTTTCAATTTTTGTAACTGTCACATATATATTATAATAATTTATTTTGTATTGCAAAAAACATTGTTTACTGTAACTTTAACTGAAGATATGTACTATTGCCTTGACTTTAGATATTTATTTGTTGTTCTGTGGGTAGAATATAGATGACAATGAACCCGTGCATGTAACTTTTTGATAGGATAATTATGCATAAATAAATACTTCTTTATACGATATAAGATTCTCAGTGAATCATTAAAGAACATTACAATAACTGAACGGTTTTAGTTTCCTAGATGACCCTCGTAGAATAAAATTTACTATTCACTAAATCAGATTATTAGTATAAGAACTTTTTCTTCTAAAGAAAAGTGCTTTGGGTTTGGGTACCCTATTATTTAAATTTAGATTATGATAATCTTAATGTCTCCGTTATGTTAAATAAGGGACGGAATTTTGTTTAAGTAAGAAGGCTAAATCAAAGGCTCACGTTTTTGGGCCATTTTGAATTCGTGAACGTTAAGTTTTTCCTATGGAGACTATATCGATCATTTCAAACTTAGACTGTATCGATTACACTGTTAGTGTATCGATTTGAATACTATAAAGTGTATCCGAAAGAGCAAAAAAAAATACTGAGAGTTTCCTAGAATTACATTTTCCCTTCAAATTTTAAATAGCTTTCAAAATTCAAGATTTTCAAAAATCATGAAAACCCACAAGAGAATCATTAAAATACACATTTTCAGAAATTGGAAGAAAAATAGAACTCCTTAGAAATCTTCATTATTTTTTTGCTCTTGCTTTGAATGCATTTCATAACATAAAAAAATCGACACATTAGTTTAGGTCAGTACTTCTCAAAGTTTCAATATTCCTGGCCCAATATTCAATCATAATTTTCATCGCAACCCCCTCATACAACAATACACGAGGTATCGAATTCAATAATACTATGCTTTGATGCTAAAACTACGCGATACGACTTGAACCCTTTAAATGCCATCGGCGTATATAAATGTCTTGCTCAGCAAAAGCGTCAATTTCCCCGGACGTATATATATATGTCTTTCCTTAGTACGATATTCTCTCTGTGCACTGCTATCTATAAAATTATTCCAAAGGCTTTGGAAAGCAATGAAAGGAACTTGACAACGTTTGCGAAGGATTTACTTATTTCAGATTATTTGCTTCTTTATTCCTTCCCCCCTCCCCAATACATCACATACGCACTCCTTCGTAGAAAACGGTTGACTTTGGGAAATGAATCACTTAACTTTTAATCGGCAATTAAGGGATTAATTATAAACCGTACAAATTTCCACGATAAGTGTTCATTTTTGTGTATATAAATTTATATATAACAATCCCATTGGGTCACTAGTAATTATTAAACTTGTTCTTAACTTAGTATTGTTAAATTAATTATAAAATACATTGCGTAGAGCACCTGATACACTATCAGTGTAATATATCAGTGTAAATGTGTTTATTATTTTTATTATGTCAAAATGTATTTTTTGTTAGCTTACTTTCAGTAAATTAATAATTGTTTTAAAAAATTTTTGTTTTCGACTTTTCAATTTGCTTGTGCCCTCCTCGTAGAGTTGTCGAGCCCCCCCCCCCCCAATGGGGGAGCGCCCCTCAGTTTGAAAAACGCTGGTTTAGGTAGGAGAAAAAAAGAAGAATCTCAATAGGAGATAAAATTAACGCAACGTTCATGAACTCAAAGTGGTCGGTAAATGAGCCCCCTAAAGATATACGAGGGTTGTATAAAAAATACCGGAACAAGGAAAAAATATATCACGTGACGAGATCAAGACCATATAATCTCCTTCAAAGTAGACCGCTTGCGCCGCCACACACATAGCCCATCGATCCTTCAGCTGTTGAAAACACTACTAGATTGCTTCTTTTGGAATGATATTCATCTGCACAGTCGCGTCCTACATTTTCTGCTCTCACTCTCAAATGGGATCTTTTCAATGCATTTTCAATTTCAGAAACCGCCAGAAGTCATAAGGATCTATATTTTGTGATTAAAGAAGTTGGGAAACAATTCTGGAATTCAGTGTTTCGCCAAGAAAACAGGGCTCTTCCTGCTCTGCCAACAGTAAATTGAGTAATTACTTGCTTAAAGTAATGGCCTCTGCTTTTGCTAAAACTCTTGTGGTTTTTGTTCTAGCGAACGGAAAATAATAAACTTGGCATTTTTATAAAGCCAATAAGATGGCATATAAAATAAAATCACAAAAAAAAAATTGCCAATTTTTGGCAAAATTTACAATTTTAGGATAGACCTTAAGACAAAAGCGGATTGTGGGTTACTCCATGTGCCAATGTAACATTAGGTGAAATTAGTGTAGAAGTATCTTATAGATGTGTTAAAAACTCTTCATTGTCCATAAAAAGGTCGTGTTACATTTACTGTCCGTCATTAAAGTATGTTGTGAAAAACCACCTGCTCACTGGTGGCGAACACTTTGGTCTGCGATTACAAATCTTGAGTATTATTTCAAATGATTGCAATGTTTCATAGAAAATGCGTTGGAAAATAATAAAATAGGAATAAAATGAATTCAGTATTGATATATTTGTCCTCATTAATTTAATAGATCCACCATGCAATACATAGATACGAATATTCAACGACGATCTCCTTAGTTTAATTTAATTAAGTTTCTTTTGAGAAATTTCACTGGTTACTGTTGTAATTATACCCAAAAGAGTTTTTCTCGATAACTAAGGTTAGAGAATTCCTTAAGGTTCTCGGGAAATATTTCAACTGGAAAAACTCCTTGTAATCAATTCAATGAAAATCCTCATGGACTAAAGTATGATTAGTTAAGCATGGTTGTAGGAACCCCTTAAATAATCTCCATGCCCTATTTTAATAAATTTTTGAGTCTATATATTAAATCATAATTCCTTGATCCTTTCTTGTTAATTCTGACTTTACCTAAAAATCAGCAACAATGAATCGTTCTTTCTAACACTTATTTTATCTATTTTTTTCATTTTTTTCCCTTTGAGGTGGCGCATTTATCCGCTGGGATAGAACTCGGGACCTTTGGATCCGAAGCCGAGTAGCTGAACCACTACACCAAAATGATCACCATGGTGCGGAGGCAGTTACTGGCTTATATAGATGGAATCTCTACATACTCCCCTACCAGTGAGTTGGAGGTTAGGCGAACGAACGATGTAATTGTTCTATCGAGCGTGTTAGCTGCTGCGTCACTAGTTGTGACGGCTTTGCTGGTTGCGTCATTCGTGCGTGACGGCTTAAGGATTGCATTAGCGGTGGATAGATGGCGCCACGACAGTTCAGTAGGTTGCCGTTTCTTTTTCTGAGTTCAGCCAGGGTCACCAATGAAGTGGCGCATTTATCCGGCTGGATTGAACCAGGTACCTTTGGATCCGAAGCCGAGTAACCTAACCACTACACCAAAATGATCACCATGGTGCGGAGGTTGTTACTGGCTTATATAGATGGTACCGCTACACCTTTAAAAGAAAAATTATTATAAAAAATCGATAATGACAAACATTTCTAATACTTATATTCATTCAAGTAAATTGATATTTCTAAAGTTATCTGTGTAAGTCTGTGGTATTCGAACTATCAGAAACATAACGTGTTGAATCTTCAACAGCACCACGGCAGTAGAGAAAGTTTTTAATATATTGGAAAATCCATTATTACGTTGGTAGAATAATAGTTATGCATGCAAATTTTTAAAAATTCTTGAAATCTTATTAGTTTCACATGACTGCAATGCTAATCAGGAGTTAATCATTTTCTGTCATAGACATAAACATATCTCGGAAATATTGGCAGCATTAAAATTCATTAAAGCTTCAAAATTTTAACTCACAGTCAAGTAACACAAAAATGTTGAATATTAAAATAAATTCAGTTATATTAAAGAAAACGTAGCAGAGTCTCATTAGACGAACACTTCTCGACAATACTTGGCAAGTTTGTTGTACGGGGTGAGCAGAATACCCAGATTGGACATTGAATTCTTCCAAAAGAGACCGTGTATTCTTCCCTCATGCCTGGGAGCAAAACGGATGTGAGCCGATTCTGAAGGTGGCTTTGTTGAAAGCACACCTCTTTCCTCTCCGACCCTTAGATGACGTTCACACACCACGAATTTTCGAAAGGACACGCCTGTGAACAGTATCCATTGTTGGGTCCCTTTGCACATGAGGATCGTGAACCATTTGAATAAAAAAGAATGTCGTCTTGTTGTGAAAAAGACATATTCAAGAGGGTATTCTCAGTGTCAAAGTGACAGGTCGATTTGTATATCCTCCAATGGTATACGAGGTGCGACGATGGAGTCGATTTCAGTGACGTTGGCCTACTGTCTCAAAAAACCAATGGAGTTGGGACGAAGACGAGGGCCGTGTGCAGATCCTCTACACTCGCCAATTAAAGATTACTGCAGGTGTGAAAGAGGCCCACCCAGGAGTTTTAAGCGGTCGGCTCGCAAGTAAATTGATCTTCTACATCATCTTCTGGATCAGCTTTTATTGTTCTTCGTCGAAGACGCGCGATAGAGGTTGCGGGAGCAGCAACACCCGAAGGACCAAGGGAGAGGAACCGTGATTATCTGTTGAAGATGGAGTGCCGGAATCTGTGGAGCAACGGCTTGAGTGAATTGACTTTGAATGATACCAGCGAAAGAGGTTGCGGCGACAGCCACACCCAGAAGCCGATCACTTCAATATTTTCAAACCTTAAACTGGACTAGAACATATGTCCAGCAAAAGGCTGTGAAGAGTAAAAGTTTATTAATGAATTTAACGTTTTTTTTATTTAATTTGCAATAAAATGCCACTTGGCAAAAAGCTGTGTGAATTCTCTCGCTATCAAGTAATGAAGTAATTTAATTACTCACGACATTACAAAAGGAAGAAAGTAGGGGAAAACAGACTTTTTCATAGAATTTAAATCTCTCTCGTTAGAAGACCAAATTTGATGACTTAGAAAATAGCAGTAGTCCTTTGAAAGAATCATCTGAAAAAAACTTTTATTTATTTATTTATTATTATTATTATTTGCTTGAAATGAAACATAAATTAGTATTAATTTGCTAAAATATTGTTTTGGAATGAAAAATTGCAAATGTTAAAATAAATTACGACCTGCAGGAATTATTATAATCTGGGATGGTTACAAATCAATTTTTAACAATAAGGAATCAGTCGAGCAGGTAGGTATAAATAAACTATGACTAAATCAGTTTAAAAATTAAACATTATGATTTATACCCGAACGCATTAAATAAAAAGACTACCTTCTTCAAAGCAATAATAATAATAATATATTTATTAGAACATAGCTTTCCAAAAACATTCTTTGTTTATTATAAAGTAGGAAAAATTCCATTTTTATTGTCTGTTTGAAAATATAAGTAAATGTAAACGCGCGCAAAACGTGCAAGAAAATTTCGTTACTCTATTCACTACTTTAATTTTTATAAACTTTTAAGTAGTATTAAGTTTTAAAACAAAAATTATCCTTGAAGAATAAGATTGAAGTAATTTTTATTGTGTTTTTAATTCTTTAAAATGTCTTCCTGTTACGAAAAAAATTCATACTGGCTAACGCATAATTTCCGAATGTATTGCGAATATTATGATAAAGTAAAGTATGCACACTATTGAGTGGAAGCAAAGAGAAAATGACCGAGAAAGCAAAATACACAAAGTTTAAATTGTAAAAACTGTACTTTTTTTGGACATAATTAAATTATTTTCAAATTTTTGTGAAAATGTCAGAGCAAAATTAAAGGAAGCAATTGTTTCTATATTTCGAATTGACAACAGTTATAATTTTATGGTTTGTTTCGCCCTTCATGTGTGTCCTATTAAATGGTGATTATATAACATGTTCAGGTCTTTTTCTCATGTTTCACACAGTGTTTTGTAAACGATATCGAATTATTTTCACACCTAGTGTTCATAAATGTAAGAAATTCAGCAAGTTTAATATCGTGCTGCCATCTGTTAGGCTATTTTCGAAACACAAACTTCTTTATCTGCTATCTTATGTGACTTCTTATATCCCTTAAGTTTAATAGCAAATAAGAAAATCGAATATGTTCATTAGAGAGTTATTTAGTTTTATTTGTTACGCATATATATTTATGTTTATTTTATCTAAAAATCAATACTTTCCTAGAATAAGAAGTTAAGTATTTAAAAAGGGTAAAAATGCATTTTTCTCTTTTTTTAATGAAACATCATCGAATCCTCCCCCCCCCCTCCCTTCCTTCTTATGACTAGAAAATCCCCTGCAGTAAAATTTTGATACAGTAATATTTCCAGTATAATGAATAGTTAAGTAATGAACTTTATTTTGTGCAATTTTGTTAAATTTTATTTTGAAGAAAAGATATCTCATTACATCATAACTTATACATCATTTCTGCCTTTTCTCCTCGTAAAAATAAGAGATACAAAATAATCTATTTTAAATTACAGTTTTTTTTAATGAAATACTAATCAGAAAATAAATCGCTGTTGTATCTATGAACTCTGTTGGTATAATTACAAAGTATCTAAAGCTTTTACAAATGACTCCGCATCAATATGTTCGCATAAAAATTTTATGAACATTTGCAATACCATATATGAAAATATCACGTTGAAATCTTAATAGATAAAAAGTAGGTTCATCTAAAAAATACAAGCAAATAATATTGGAATTTTTTTACTCTTCTTTTTCACTATTCTTTAAGAAGTGTTTTCAGAATTTTATGAGTTTGTTGTGTTAAAAAAGAGAGAAAGAGAGACAGATTCTAAGAGAATTAATCAAATGATAGAAATCTCACAAATAAGGCATAGCTTCATAAAAAGAATATATATATATACTAGCCGTTACCCACCCGCTTCGCGCTGGGTATTCCATGATGTTTTATAAATTTATACTGTTTATGTATATATATAAATTATTGACATATATGTCCTAGCATTACTAATTAGATTGTATTGAAAAATATACATATACCTGTAACTGTTGCCTATTGATTTAAAAAAAAAAGGCAGAACCCATCTAATTTGTATTTTCTAAAAATCTCTTAAATTGAAGTATAGAATGATGTTTGCTCTTTCGTAACCCTATAACCAAGTGGATTCCCGCAAAACCAATTTTCGGTGGATCTCTACTCCATAAATTCAACATGCAAGCCAAATTTCAAGTCTAAATCTAACAGGAAAAAAACGAAAGTTTTATCATCAATATCCCCGTAATCCCGTTGAGAGCCGTTTTCCAAAATAACCGTTCTTAGCGGATTTCTATTCAACAAAAGAAAAATGCAAACCAAATTTAATAATTATAGTCCTTGTAGTTCGAAAAAAGGAATTTTTTTGTCAATACGTCCCAGTAACCCCCTCCCCCCCCCAGGAGTTGATTTCCGTAAAATGCATTCTTAGTGAATCCCTATTCAACAAAAGAATCATGCTTAACAAATTTCAAGTATATGGGTCTAACAATTAAAAACAGGAATTTTTTTCCTATAACTTCTCTTCACCCCTTGCAACCCGTTTTGGGGGTCAATTTTCGTTTTACTCTTTGTAAGGGGAGCAATATTCCATGAAAGGAACATGCCTACCAATTTTCAAGCAGGAAGATCTAATAGTTTAAAAATGTAAATATTTATCGATTACGCCCCTTAACTCCCGAAATTAAACTTGGTAGTTGATATTTGCGAAACCCATTTCGTAGCAGTTCTCTACTTTACGAAAGGAATCTGCTTATCAAATTTCAGGACTGTACGTCTAATAGTTTAAAAATGGGGATAATTATCTACAACGCCACTTGAGCCCCCGTAACGCCACTTGGGAGTCTGTTTTCACAAAACCCATTTTGTAGGGGAACTGCACTCTATGAAAGGAATCTTCTTACTAAATTTGAAGACTGTGTATCTAATAAATTAAAAATGCTTAAAAATTATCAATAACGCCTCTTCAGCCTCCGCAACCCCACCTAGGGGTCGATTTTCACAAAACACATTATATAGGGGATCTTTAATCCATGAAAGGATTCTGATTATCATATTTCAAGACTGTACATCCAGCAGTTCAAAAATGGAAATAATTATCAATAACGCCCCTTAAGCCCCACAATACCACTTGGGAGTCGATTTTCACGAAACCCATTTTGTAATGTATCTCTATCCTACGAGAGGAATCTGCTTACCAAATTTCAAGACTGTGTGTCTAATAGTTTACAAATAGAAATAATTATTTATATCCACCCTTATTAGCCTATATTTTCCCAAAACCCATTTTGTAGCGGATATTTATTTCATGAAAGAAACATTCCTACCAATTTTCAAGCAGGTAGGTCAAGTAGTTTAAAAACGAAAATATTTATCTATTACGCCCCTTAATCCCCCGCAACGCCACTTAGAGGTGTGTTTTCACAAAACCCGTTTTGTAATTGACCATTATTCTACGAAAGGAATCTATCAAATTTAAAGACAGTGCGTCAAATAGTTTAAAAATGGATATAATCATCTATAACGCCCCCTAAGCCTCCGCAACGCCACTTGGGGGTCGATTTTTACCAAACTCATTTTGTGACGGATCTCTACTCTCTGAAAGGAATCTACTCACCCAATTTCAAGATTGTACATCGAGTAGTTTAAACATGGAAACAATTGTTTATAACGCCCTTTAACCCCCCGTAACGCCCCTTGCATTTCGAATTTCGGAAAATCCGTTCTTAGCGGATGTTTACTCTATGAAAGGAACATGTCTACCAAATTTCAAGTCTGTAGCTTGAATAGTTTCAGAGATATCGTAATTAGTCAGTCAGTCACTTTTCTCCTTTATATATATATATTTCACCCTTACTTTTAAAAAAATAATGTAGCTCTCTCTAAGTTTTTTTTTTTTTTTTAATAAAAGAAGAAAATTTGGTGAAATATTGTAACTAACTTTGATGTAATGCGTTTAATAATTAGCTCAGTTGCACTGGCTTTGAGTATCATCATAAGCCATTAAGCTTATGAAAAACTCGCTTCAAATAGTTGCAAAATTAATCACTGCTGACTTTCAAATATCTATTACCATGCAGAGTAACGAAATTTGAATTTCAGAATTTTATAATTGAAATGTGCTGAGAAAGGATACGTATGATCACAAAATTCCTCCAAATACACATACTGTTACGTTGCAAGACTTCGTTCAGAACATTTGTGTTAAGAAAAATACCAAATGTCTCGAACTATACAATCCGGTTTTATTTTTTTAGAAAAAAGATGAAAGTTCATAAAATATATCATTAGGTTTGGCCGGAAAGACACCTTTCAAGAAGCATGTCGGATCCTTTCCAAAAAATTGGTTTCATTCGAAAAATTTCAAAATCTGATAAATATATGAAGGGAGTGAATTTCCTTTTAAGTGTATCAACGTTCCTTCAAATACGTCGAGGACCGCTAAACAAATATGTACTTGGCTTACAATTATTTTTAGAATATGCTTTATATACTATTTACTGCTCTTTTTTGGATTTTAATCTTGATAATTATTAAGAAAACTCAGAAATTTATAATTTATATTGTTTCAATCCATTGGAAAACTTTATCTGGGGGAATAATTACGAAGCTAGCACAGAGTATTTTAAGACTGTTTTCACATACATTCTCGAGCAAACAGGGAACATATTTTTAACCAGAAAAATATTGTGAATTCGCATAAATTCGCGATGTTATCATAAGTTCATCAATTCATTATAATGCGTCTAAAATTTAAAAAATAGCCATACTTAAGTAATTTTTCACTTTAACCTGTAAAATTAAAAAGCCATTTAGCTTTAGAGCATAGGAGAGAAGCATGGCGCACATAATGTACCAAAAAAAAAATGTATTTATTCAACAGAAATTGATAGTGTAGTACAAGGGGTCGGCAACCTTTTAGCTGTGGCGTGCCAATATGATTCAACGTGCCCCAGTAGGGCATTTTTGAAGCAATTCGATTTCCACGAAAATGCATGAAGTGTTATGAGTATAGAAGTCAATAATATAGACTTACAGTAGTTATAAATTAATTTTGCAATATTTAATGATATTTCTTAACATAAAAAGAAACCGTTTAAAATATAACTATTTCTTCAACAAATATTTTTTTTAAAAATTCAAAAATTGCAGGCATTTTTAAACATTTTTATTTAAATAAAAAATAGCCAACATAAAATATGAGTACTCCCCTTCATTATAGTTAAATTAAAAAGGTAAATATAACTTTTACTGTGTGAACCTAGTGCTTACAACGTTCTACTTTCATGTTTCAAAATCCGGGGTATAATGTGTGACTTTGAATTTGACACGATTCTAGGAATTCAGTTGTTAAATAATTTCTTTGTCGACTCGAAATATTTTTCATGAGGAAAGATTTTTTTTTTTATTTGGATTTGTAAAACCCAAAGTTGAAAGCAAAGAGTATATGCCATTTTCTCTTTTTAAACAATTAAAAGTCTCCAGCAATGACTTTCAATAATTCACAAAATATCTGTAAATTTATCTTTAGAGTTATCTTTCAGATTTTTTCGTAATTCCCCGAAAATGTCCATAATTCCGAAGATGTTTGTCAAACAAAATCCTTTCAAATTTATCAACTTCCATTCACTTAATATTTGACAAATTAATACAGTAGTGCAGAGTGCCACTGAAATGCCACCACGTGCCATAGGTTGCCGACCCCTGGTGTAGTAAAATAGGATTGTATTTATAAAATAGCAACTTTGAAATGTAATAGTAATATTGGAACATTTTTATACCTGGAAAAAGAGTACGTCAATATGAGGTCTACATTAAATAGTGAAGACAATCTTGACAACAGTACAAAGCCTGGTACGCTTGATCTAAACCACGGGCTAAATTTATGTGACGTCAGAGTCACAGGATAACTGCAAATACGCGTTTCCAGTCAGTCAGTTCATGTGCTTCGCTGTTGCCAACTTTTGCTTTTCACAGAAACTTTCTTTTAAAAATTACACATTTGTCAACAATAATAACGAAAAAGTTAAACTTAATCCACTTGAGAAAAAGCACATTTTAATATAAGTATTTTTTTTTTTTAATTCTGAAGAATTTTTTGACAAATTTTAATACTTGAACAACTTTACCAAATCATCAAATTTGAAAATGTATCTAAATTTTACACGTAGAACAACAAGTACAAGACTAATGTCAGTTTTGAACTCCTTGGAGATCACATGATTGCATTTATCATGTGACCGTCATGATTTGAGCCTATTATCACAAGAGATACGTTTCTCGAAAAAGAAAATAAGAACATAGATAATGTAAAACACGGAAAAATAAACTCAATTTTTCACAAAATTATTTTGGAAAAAATTTTCGTAAGAAAAAATAATGAAAATGCGAGATTAGCAATTTTAATCTAGAGCGACTCATAGCGAAAAACCGAAACAAATCGCCAAAAATCGATAAGCAGCCAGATGTGGTTTCCCTGCTGAATGATTAATCTGGATCCTCCCCATCTCGATGCCATCTGAGAACTCATTCTTGACACTTATTGTTTCTTCTACTGCCGGATGATGGAGTGCTTATCTTTACTTAATATACTTCTATTCAGCCGGAAGGAACATGTTTTAAATCTCATCTTTTGCTCCGACAAAAAATCCCGTATCTTCAATTGCACGTTTACACAAAGTAAAATGTTGTTGTTTTTAATCTTTGTGTTTTTCTAGTGTTATCAGTGAAATCATTTCAAAAACATGAAATATTTTTTCTGGAAAAAAAAATGGATCTTTCCTCATTGTTTTAATATTTTACACATACATATTTGTTTCGCCTTACTCCATCCCTTAATTCATATCAATAATTATAGATACTAAATTTTTATGTTAAGTAATTATTCATTTATTTTTTTAGCACCCATGTGTATCTTCATACCTTTTTTTCTGTCTTTTTAATCTCCGATTACATTTATGTTATACAGATAATATTTCTGTAAAATGAGAAGATACGCCACGCGTACCATATGTTTTTCCATGTTTTTATATCCCCCCCATGGAATACTTGAAACTATAATTACATTTTACGATTTCGCGTACACATATATGCACTCATTGCCAATTAAATTAGAGCACCAAGAAGCAAGATTGGGATTGTTATGAAACGTGGCATAAAGGTACATGTCAGGTAGATATGTAAATGATTAGAAGTGCAGCGTGATTGCGAAATGCCACCAGAGGGCGTTGAACTTCGCTCTCCTTGGATTACAAAACAGGTAAGCAGAGCTTGCGTGTATTTAATCTGCTGCAGAGGGTTGTTTTTTAAGTAGAGATGCCATCGCAGACAATATGAGCAGCTGTCAGAATTCGAGAGGTGAAGAATTTTGGTATGATAGAAAACCGATGGTCAGCTTGGTGAGTATCTCGCCGATCAAACTTTACAATGAGGAAGTATTGGGATCTGTACGCAAGATAAAGGTCTGTTACACGGCAACCAGAATCAACAGACCCAACAGTTGAGAAGACCATCACACAGTAGCGCACACAGGAGGGGGGGCATCGGGTCCAGCCCCCCCCAAGGCCCTTGATTTTTTTCGACTGATTATAATCCTATGTATACAGCACGTAAAATACAGCAAAAAAGTTTGTTTTTTAAATTAATTTTATTAATTAATGCTAATTATTCATTAATAAATTTGTTACTGTTTTTTGTGCTCGAAAATCGACAATATCAATAGAATATTTTGGGCGGCGTATTGCAGTATGGTATGGCGAGAGTAATGGACTTTCGACTCTGGATCCCACCCCCCTTGAAAAATTCCTGTGTGCGCTACTGCCATCACATCACATGACACGCACGCGTAGCGTCACCTGAGTCATTGCCCACCATCCATTCACAGACAGCACCTTCATTATGGGCTTCTGTGTCAGACCGTTCCAAAGCAAGGCGCATAGCTGATGGACAGTTGCTATCGAGGCACCCATTACGTGTACTACAATTGACACTGACTCACTGTCTCCTCTATTTGGAGTAGTGTCGTGCTCGATGGGAAGAAAAGGGAATTGCAAGCAAATGAAATCAGATAATCTTCAGCGAAGTATCCAAATTCAATTTGGGCAGTGAATGTCTCAGTCCTGCCTTCACTTTGCTGAGGCACACTGTTCCCCCAACTGGAGTGATGGTAGGAAATACCATCGCCTATGATTCCTCATATGAGTGCATATTGCGGTGGTGTTCATCAAAGACCCAATTCCCGTCAGGAACGAGTGACGTCTCAACGGTCAAGCAGTTTCTCGTAGGAAAGTATCTCAGGGGGGACACCACGGCACTGATATCCTAAGGAAAGTCAATCTCTGACATTCCTTGATCTAGCCGACAGTAAGGGGCCGGCGCAGTTCCCACGCCAGCCGCCGGGTTCAAAGTACACCGCGTGAAGGGGGACTTTGGACCAATAGAAAAATAGTTTCACCGAATACGTCCAAAGAGAAGTGACTATACATCACGTGTCACTTTCGTGGGCGGGACGTATTCCACCTTTAAAGAGACTCTGGAATCACGAGAAGAAGAGAGCGACACCAACGCAGAGACATGACATAACTCCAACAGTCTCTCCAACTCCAACCAGCACCTGTTCCCCAGCATTTTTTCCAGCTCGTTTTAACGCAGCCTTCATCAGGAGCGAATATCAACTAACTCAACAGTACTGCCTGTAATAGAACATTATAGTCCCAGCAATACCGCCGCGGCAATATCATCGCATATGATTGCGCCCTTAATATTGATGTACGGCACCATGGCAGACCAGAGGTACTTTAATGATATTTTTCAGCCCCATGTGTTGCTGCTCATGGCAGGGCTCTCAGGAGCTATTCTTCAACAGGACAATGTTCACCCCCACACAACAAGAGTTTCACAGAACTGAATACACCACATATTTCCACATTTCCTTGGCCTGCTCGATCCCCAAATCTGTCACTGATCAAGCACATCTGGGATCATTTATGACTCAAGTTGGACACTCTATGAGTTTGGACGAATTGAGACACGTTTACAGCAACTGTAAAACGAGTTCGCAGGATATCATACGGGACTTATATGTCGCAATGCCCGATCATATCACACCATACATTG
>BMAO01001794.1:0-17019 GCA_019973975.1 Trichonephila clavata | reverse complement strand
TAGCAGAGTATTCCACGAAAAATAATAAAATGTATCAGAAAATTTTATTATTTAAAAAAATAAAGATTTTAAACCACATCTTATATCAACTCCCCTCAGAAAACCCAGATTTTTAGAGGGGGGTGGTTGGTGGAGGGGAATGAGATATGGATACAAATATCTGTATACAGGATGAAAGTGCATTAACCCTCAACAAATATATGAAGTAGAAAATTAATCGCAAAGGAGCAAGAGAAAGAAAAAAAAGAGTCTTATATGGCAATCCTCACACAAATAAATATATTATTAACTATAAATTAATATATTTCCTTTTTATTTAGGTTTCCATTATTATTTTTGAAATAGATAAGACCCCTAAAATGATAAGCATTTACCTTTATAGACGACGTGACTCAAGTAACACTCAACCGGCACGATCGTGGGGGTAACAATATCCGGAACCCTACAAGCAACATTAATAGAGTATAATTAGCAGTTTTATTATTTTACAATTTTTAAGCATTAAGACAAAAATTATATTCTAGCAATTATAAACACATTCATACGACACATAAAAAGAAGACGTGTTTTGTTGTATTTGTAAACAAAGCTAGACTTGGCAGCTGAAAGTAAAGCACGAACTGTAACACGTCTGTTGATAAAAAGTAATTCTTTACACTTTCTGCTAACTAGCTGAATCATTCGATTCGGGATTATCTTACATACAAGTATTCCAGAAGCAAAAGCGTATAAGAATATCTAAAAAGCATGATCGTGCAGGTTGGGGCTTAAGAGGTTACTATAATAAAGTACATTTCTAATCAGTTTCCCATTGTACAACTCTCAGTTCTAACTGAATATTAAGCCAAATTTTCATCTCCATAGTGCGCTTAATTTTCTATTTACAATTTCTTATTTTTTATATCTTTGAATTTAGAGGATAAAATATTTGTCTCCCAAAACAAACTTGAAGAAAATGCTTTTGCTACGTAGAATGTTTTCAAATGCTTAATTTTACATTATCTTTACTATGAATACTGTAAAAATTTTAAATATGATTATAAAACGTATGGTGCTTGTTCTTTTGGGATCAACATTTTATCTTTCAATTTTCTATAAACAATAATGTTCGTTTCGTATAATTTTTATGGCCGCGGTAGCCTAGTGGTCAAGGTATCGGATCATGTCTGGCATGTCATGAGTTTCAGTCATTATCTCTAAAGACCCACCGTGTAAGGGCGCGAGGCACGTTAAATCTGTTGAGAGCTCAATCATCCTCCCGTTGGTTTAGTGTGGTAGTTAGAAGAGGGAAATTCCAGCTCGGTGTCGTCCTTGTCGCTTGATCATTTTTCAAAATTACAAAATCCGCGCGCGTCGCCAAAAGCCCTCGTGTAGCTAAACAGTGCGTGCAATGTTAATATTCACTTTCTAATTTATATAATTAATTTTTTTACAATATCTATTATACTTCGCATGTTTATTAATTTCACTGGAGTACACTTATTTTCTCTTTGTGTCTCATACACTTACATACAACTTAAAAATTAGATTATTTATATGTTCCATTGGAAAAACAGCTCTAAGAATAAAATTTAAAAAAAAAACACTATAAAGGAGTTTATCAAAGAGAATATATTTTTGTTTTCTACCCTCTTTATCACCAGACTAAAGACATCAACAACGACACTCAAGACTCTCTTCATTCAACGGCTGAGTGAAATGAGGATATGTGTGTCCTTTCTCTTTTCCTTCAGAATATATTTTGGCTCAATGCTTAAAATGTTACTAAAATGAGAGTCCTTTATCCCTTACTTCTTTATTGAAATGCTTATTTTGTTTATGGCGACATTCTTTGATTATGTGTATATCACCATACAAACTGGATGGTTTTATGTTGTGCGATCATCTATTCAATAAGTTAAGAGTCTATACACTGCAGTTCTAGTGAATATTTTACATTTTTGCTTTTACTTCTTGGACACTTATTTTTTCATAACTCATAAATAAAATTTCAGGTTTATTTAGGGTTTTTGACCCAGAAAATAACAAAATAATACTCAATATAAACTTAACCCATTGTATTTCATACCTCTTAAGGCATTTTACAAAAAAAAAAGAAAAGTTTGGATAAAAACTACACTTTCAACTTAAAATCACCATTAAAAAATAACAACAATATAGTACTACATTTGTTATACAAAATGCAAACAAAGAAAAGCAAAATACAATGAATTCAAAAATTATTGCACGGATAGCATAAAATGTAAGAAAGAATTTTTTCGACAATGGTTACTCTTTTTTTTCTTCTAGTTGCAAAGTGCGAAAAAATCTGTATTATATGTTGTCAAGCATGGCTGACAAAAACTAATTGGCATTGAGGTAATATTATTTTGGTTATCATGACAAACATAGCTGAAGCGGGTTGAGAAATTTAAGCTTTTAGTCTTTAAAAACAACTTATGAATAATTAATAATTTCCGACAGAAAATTTGGTTACATGAATTGATCATACATTCGTAATAAATTTATGTTTACAAATTGACTGATTACACAGCGTATTATAAAGGTTTTCAGAATAATGCCCTTATGGTTCTCTATACATCCTGGCTGAAGTTGTTTCAATTCGTTTGAAAATTCCGGCAATTACAATACCAGCATATCTTTTTATTGCAATCTCAATTATAGGTTTGATAAACAAGCATAACTTCTCTTTAAAATCTTGGCAACACTCAGGCAAATGCGTATAAATCAACAAATTTTCGAAATTGATTAGTCTAAGCAAATATATACTGAAAAAAGGTACAATTGGATGGATACCATATTATAAAAGAATTTTTAAAAAGGTCTTACACCTGATGTTCTGCTATATCTATTATATATTTTTTTCTAATGTAAATGTACAAAAATATCTATTTCCTTGAAATTGAAGAATTTTTTTTTCTAGTTTTAAATACTTGAAATCTGAGCTTTGTAAAACTGCCTGAATTTTGGTTGTTTTTCAACAATCAATAAATTGAGGTCAATATATTAGAAGAAAAATAATGTCTTCAACTATATATTAAAAATTACTTTATTTAAAAAAGTCACAATAACCCATTCACAATATAACTCCCCACACTCTACTAAACTTGTTTTATTTTTGAAAAAAAAAGAAAGGAAATAAAATAAAAATAAGGATGTTACAAAAGACAAAAAATGGACAACGTATCAAAGGACTGTGTAGAAGTATATAAAAGTTGCTGCAAAAACATCACCAATAAAAAAAAAATCTCTGTTATCAGGAAAGCTTATATGTAACCAATCATAACAAAAAGTTTCTGGTCAACAGCACAATATCAAGAAAACCTGCTCTGATTGGTTCCCTCCGTCAATACACGTCATGCTTCCATTCCTTTGTCTTTCATGCGGTATTTTTACATTTCTCTTTCTCTTCTGTATGGATTCATGGTTATTGAGTTAATTTCTTTTGGAATAGGATACTATACAAATTATTAGAAACTAACGATTGGATTTCAAGAAAATCAGCTGCATTTTTTATGTCAATGTCAATATTGGGTGCCCCTGAATTTTAATTTTTCCTCATCAAAATTTTTGATAAAAAAATGGCTTAACGAAATGAAGTGAAATATTTTTTTTAAAAAAAGTATGGTTTGATTTTACAGCAAAGTTAGGCTTTCATTTCATTCTATTTGTATCGTAGATTTCAAACAAAATTTATTTACTGAAAAAGTATTCTGTTAAAATATCGTGTTTAAAATAAATTCCGAAGTGTACTCCGAAATTCAAATGTTTTTGTTCGATAATGATTTTATTTTAGAAAACAAGTAATAGCTTTCAAGGACACTTACTAAAATACCATTTAGTAAGCACCAATCATATAATAATCAAACTTGTGATATTGATGTAACGAAACAATTAGATAAAATCTCTACCCATGAGTCTAGAATACAGATGGAGATCATTTAAAAAATACAATTAGAAATATACTACATTTTGCATGAAATAATTATCTTGTAAAGTAAAACAGAATTCTCCCACCTTTTAGACAAAAAAGTTATTAAGTAGCACTTTATTAAAGAAAACAATAGTAAATTCTAAGCTAAGCTAAAACTATCTTCAAATTAGACTAAAAATATTTATTAAATAACCATTATTTATATATTTCAACTAACATACCCAAAATATCAGTTTGATTATTTTTTTAATTAAACATGTATTGGATAAGTTTTAAATTATGATTATTTAGCAGTTTTAAGATGCACATTGCGAACTTACATTGCTTTTTCCAATAAAGAATAGTTGCCCAAAGGCAGTTGCCCATTATTGTAATTTCAAGCAAAATAGTCACACTATTATTATTTTAAATACTAGAAATATGCAATCGTTGCTTCTGGTATGTCTATTTTAATCTTCTATTTTCAGAATAAATTGTAAATTCAGTATGAAACTGCGATGTTGTAGACAAAAGCTTAAACATACTATTCCATTCGCTTTCAATTTAAAATGAGCCTCTGGATTTCTTAAATATATATATTTAAATAGAACTATATATCTACATTAAATTTTAGAAACGCATTGCTTCTAAGTACAAGATATAGAATGTTTCCGAAAAGCATATTAATTAAAAATAAATAAATATTTTCTATTACGTTTTTTTTTTTCATGTTCCATTTAGAATTGTTGTTCCATTTTTGTTTTTGTTTTTTGATATACCAACGGATGCACAACATCCACCCTTTTCCAACATTCAAAATGGCTTTGCCATAAGAATAAGCGCAAGTTGTAATATGTCTGATCAAATTTAAATCTGCACCACATGCGCTGTTTAAATGGTGAACTACAACGATGAAGTTTGGAAGTGAGGAAAAATTCCCCGAGCGTGAGAAGGGTGGAAGGAATTAGTTTAATTACCCATGACCCTCTGATCTCTAGACATAGCGCCTTTGAGTATCTGCTTTTAGGAATTTTTGGATAACATTGTTTACCAATATTCTATTAGAGACTCTGATGTAATGAAAATTCGAATTACAATAGTGAGTCAAATTGTGACGAATTTTGTGTAATGGATTTTTAAAATAGTGTAAATAATTTATATCTGGAAGTGTAAAACGTGTATATTACTCTATGTTGTATTTATTTTATGTTAAAATTATAATATTCGCAAGCAACGTCGTTCCTTACATTATTATGGCGAAATCTAGGTCATTGAGCCAAGTTGGCATCATTTTTGGTGACCATTTTTGGCAAATTCACGACGGAAATTACGGGAGAAATCTAATAATATCGAGATGTTTGACGCTAGAGGATTTTCCGAGAAAATCCGTGAAGCCTTTAAGCATAGGAAGTCACTCACCGAAACTAAGTTAGTCTTGTTTTAAACTTTGCAGTGTCAGTATTGTTTGGATTAGCGATTAGTTGGTGTTACTTTGACCAGGAAGAGTCGACCAGCGATTAGGGATTATTTCGGCAGTTGAACAGGACGAGAGAGTGCTTGCTAATTATCTTTAAACATACTTGTACTTTAGATATCGATAGTTGTTGCTGAGTGCCGTAGACGGTGTGAAGACCGTGTCAGATTTTTCTACGAATACAGCTACTGTATTTAAAGAATTGTTTTTCAGCAACAAACTTCCACCAGAACTGTTTTGCTCTTTGCGACTCATTTGCATAAAATCCTCGAACCCCGATCTACGTAACAATGTGTCTGATTATGCATTGCTTCATATAATGTGGTTAGAAGTCTCGTATAGATTCTTAATAAACAGTGTGCACATTTAAATCGTGCAACATATCATTGTAAGAAAACTTAAATGTTTTCTGTAAGGTACAAGTGAAACATACAAGGATATAGCTGCATTTGATTTTTTCAATTCCTACTATTAGTTCACTCTCACTCTATATTTATCTTGTTCAAATTTTCAATCGTTAATAAAATGCATTTTAAAGCACTCAATTGAACTGAAATTTTATATACACGCTTATTTTGGATGACAATACAGTAATTTAATTTTATTAATAAAAATTAATTGATTAAAACTAATTATTCAAAGAATTACAAGTACAGCAACGTTGGCATCATTTCTGGCGATTTAGCAACCATTTTGGCGACTTGGGTCAAAACTTGAAAAACGTTTTTTTCCCTCACATTTTAAAGCGCTCATTAGAGCTGAAATTTTTTATACACTATTGTTTTGGGTAACAATGCTATAATTTAATTATAAACAATTAAAACTATTGACTGAAATTAATTATTTAAAGAATGATAGATTCAGCCACGTTACTTTATTTTTAGGGACTTGGGTCAACGCCTTAAAAGATTTTTTTCCTCACGTTTCAAGCTGAACAGTTGAACTGAAATTTTATATACACGATTGTTTTGGATGACAATGCAATACTTTAGTGATGATTAATAAAAATCATTTGCTTCTTATTGTTGTGATTCTGTCATATGTATATACATATTTATGTCAATTGAAACTATTTAATAAAAGGTAACTAAAATAAATATTTTTTGTTGATCTAAGTAGAAATTGACTTAATTTTTTTTCTATATTTCTTGTTGCAATTAATATTTGAAAGTATAATCAAATTTTGTTTGGACTCCCAGTACAATAATTGTTAAAGATACCAGAGTGATATTACTAAAAAAGATTCAACACAATGGCATTTACAATAAAGTATTTGTGCACTATTTGTAATAAATAACATAATGCACAAACACACGCTATCTATAAATATTATGTTCACGATCGATAATGGTAATTTGCAACAGTTTGAAGTCTATTTCGCAAACATTCCATTGGAATGCATCTCATTTCAGAGACAAACAATTCTATGAATATGAGACAAACATTGGAAGAAATCCAATTGTCCAAATTTCCATCCCGTGAATGAAAGAGTGAATACTCTGTAATTCTATGCAAACACAGTTAGTTGTATGTAAGTCTTCAGGTTCTATTATATTTGTTATAATAGTATATATACTACACCAATTGTAATGCATAATATAAACAGCCTATTCTTAATATGTTTTCCTTAAAATGCATGAATGAAAAGTTCAATAGTTACCAGAATGTTATTACGAGATCAATTCATGTGACTCGAAAAGAATATCACAACAATGTTATTAGTCCCAGACATGTATTTCCATTTCCATTGTGATTTTACTCCAACGTTGTTTAAAATGCCGTTTCGTGGATTGATTTTATATTATAAAGAATATTGGTAGTTATACAATTACTAGCCATTGCCTACATGTTTCACTGGTCATTTCATGATGACGTATGGCTGTATAACATTTAGAAACTGTTGGTAACTGCGATCTACCTTTTAACGTTCGATTACTTTCAAAAACATTTTTATAGCTCTATGATTTAAAAAAAGGATTATGATTTCTGCAACATAACTATACTTAACTTTTATGGCCCATAATTCCTCTTCCAGTCGATTTCTTCATTCCATTTTTAGCAGATCTCTACATAACAAAAAAACATAATTGCCAAATTGAAAATCGCTAGGTTTAATCGTTCAAAATAGAATTCATATCTATAAAACCCATGCAAACCCGATTGAAAGACGATTTTCACAAATCCCGTTCTTAGCCAATCTGTACTTTGCAAGATACATGTTCACCAGACTTAAAATATGTATGTCTAATAGACCCAAACAAATAATTTTTAAATTCAACGCACTTTAAAACCTTCTTTGGAGTCGCTTTTCATAAAAATTTTTTAGCGTATTTTTACACAAGAAAGAGGAATATGCGAACCGAGTTTCAAGTCTGTAAACCTGAAAGTTTTTGGGATCTCGCGTGATGGGTCGATATATACATATATCAATAATATTATATTTGTTTCAGTATATAAAATATTTAATATGTATAATTAAACTGATATCAGTTTATGTAATTAATTAAAATAAAATTTCAAACATAAGTTTTTGTAAAATTTTGCATTTTTAATGTGCTGTGTGATGATATGATCTACCCGTTAGTGTAGAAATCTATGTTTACTGAAAGATGTGCTCTGAAAAATTATGTTGAAATTATATTCACTGTGAAGAAATAAATGGAATAATGGGAACATATGCGCATTGGAGTATTTCTTGAAAAAGTTTGTATAGAACTTAAATGCATAATACACTCATGTCCATAAATTAAGGATAATGAAGTTCAGGCAAAGAAAGAGACAGAAGCAAAACAAACTTGACTTATTTGTAAAGTCTATTTATTAAACAAAAGGTAAAGAGCAAAAAAGATGCTATATGTTTGACATAATTAATAAAAATTGCGATTTTTACTCCCTGGAGCAAATTTCAAAAAAGAACCTATTTACAAAAAACAGTATAACATGGTTAGTATGATGGTTAATACGGAGTATGTCTCCCGGACGATACAATACAGGCCTTACAACGCCTACGCATGCTGAGTATCAAATTATCAATCTGATCTTGGGGAATATTACACCAATCATCAAGCAATGTCCTCCGAAGTTCCGGTAGACAGGTGGGAGGGGTTGAAGGGCTGCCATTCGTCGGCCAAGCATATCCCACACATGCTCTATTGGATTCAAGTCCGGTGAGTATGCTGGCCAATCCATACGGGTGATATCCTCCGATTGAAGACATTCGTCTACAATGTTTGCACGGTGAGGACGGGCGTTGTCATCCATAAACAGAAATTCAGCACCCATGGCGCCCCGAAACAAACGTACATGTTGTTCCAGAATGTCATCCCGATAGATGTGGCCTGTCATCGTTACACTCTGAACATGCAGGTCAGTTCTGGAACCAAGAATAATTCCTCCCCAAACGAGCCATCCTGCACCACCGTAACGGTGTCGTTCAATGGTGTTCTCTTGGTGGTAACGGGTACCTGGCGCTCTCCATGTGAAAGTCCGGCGAGAATCAGACTGCAAACTAAACCTGGACTCGTCGGAAAACATCACACAAGGCCACTGTTGCGGTGTCCACAATGCATGCTCTCTACTCCAGGTTAATCGCAGGCGACAGTGAGTTGCGGTAAGGGGAACACATCTGACAGGCCTACGAGCATATAGACCAATGTGCCCTAAGCGTCTGTACACGGTCTGCCTTGAAACTGTCTTACCGGTAGCTGAAGAGAGCTGACGAGATAGGTCTGATGCTATGCTCCGTCTATTTCTTTTGGCAGTAACTACCAAATACTGGTCCTCATTCGGCGTTGTAACTCGAGGGCGACCGGTGCTGTAACATCTACTCACATTACCATCATCTTGGAATAGTTGCCAAAGCCTGGAGATGACACTCTGTGCGATTCCAAGTTCCTTGGATACTTTCCAGCTGGGTACGTCTACATTCACGTCGTCCGATAATTCTAGCACGTAAAAAATCATCCAAATGCTTTATTTGTGCCATAACTATGCGGTTGTTACACTGAAAGGCTTTTAAAGCGCTTGTGAACAATTTTACTTCTTTGCCACCATTCCTTATATACCCCTCTCTTACACTCGCGTCATTGTGACGTACTATCCGCGCCATCTGGTGGTTTCCTGTAATTTGCATATTCTTCTTGAAGATGTGTGTGATAATTCTACAGGTGAAATTTTTATTTTAGAGTTCAATTTCTGTGTGATTCTGAATTACCCTTAATTTATGGACATGAATGTAGTACTGGTTATTTTGAAAAGTACAGAAGAGTAAACAGTTTTCTGTGACATTTTTACTTATCATTTAATCCAAAAACATTCCCAAAGAATTTATAAAATTTATAGTAACTTATCATTGATCCTTATTTAAATTTTAATTGTGCTTTTAATTTCAGTATGTGCTTCGTGATACATCAATATTTTAAAATAATTAATATTGTTTTTTACTTTATTTTAGTAAATAAATTATTTAAAAAATAATTCATTTTGTTCCATTTTTTATAAAATGTTCGCATAAATAGTTTTAGTATATCTGTTCTAAATGTGTATAGTATTCACAATCATAATATTATTTCTACATTCCCATCTGTCTTCCTTACCGATTTTGTTTGACAAGTTGGTAATTATGTATATCGGAATTACTTGTTTAGGTAATGGGCTAAGGTTTTAGAGCAACAATCTCCTCCAATGTTGCAAATAAATTTCTATAAGCGTTTATCTTTGCACAGTATAATGTTTAACTTGTTACCACAGTTAATAGAACGGTTGGTTGTTTGCTCTCTTCGCTTCAATTGTTTTAACGCTAATTTAAACATAGCGGCTTGTTCAAGAGGTGGTTAAGTATTCAACGCCATGATTAGATTCTGGAAATTTACAAAGGACATGATTACACCTAATAATTTCCGTTAAGGTTATGTAAATAGCTTTTCATTCTGCTAAGGTATGTAGGATTAATTTGGGAATTGTTTATATATGGATATTGAAATGAGGTGATATAATTTCCGAATATTAAACAAAATAAACATTCCCCCAAGACAATTTCAAATATACCTCAAAGAGAGTGTGTATAAAATTGATAATTCTGCTTAGAATATGATTCAGAGTTTATCTCATCATTAAGCTAGAAACTGAATTTATTTATAATGTTTAAAGGTCTTTTTACTAAATAAAAGTAACTATTTTTGAAAATTTTCTTATTCTACTTATAGTTAAAACAGGTGGAATAAATAAGTGTTCTAAAGAGTAACTTATAAGTTTTGAAAATATTTTTAGTTTTATCACAAACTTTCTCTCTCTCTTTGTTGACTAACAGTAACTAGACTGTAAGCTTGTAAGTAATATATTCCATTTATTGATTACTGAATATTACTTTGTTCTCAAAAGAAAACTTGAAATATATAAAAATTTTATTGCTATATAGTATATTGATGTTCAACAAATGATCAGTAATTTATAATATTTTAACTTGCTATTCAGCACTAAGTTGGTTATTGTTAGTTTTAGTAATGCTTAAGTATGTAATATAAAAAAAGGACAATCTAATCGAATTTCACTACTTTCACCAAAAACTATAACATTAGTAATAAATATGTAATTTTAATACACCGATAAGAAAAGTATTATAAATATACAGTTTTTTCTATTGAAATTTTGCTAACTGCTTTACTTTGCTGGAAGTTCTTAATCTAATCATAAGTATTCTATTATATAGTATAATTAATATAATTTTCTAACAGATGCAATTTAATGGCAGTGTTATAATTTTTGAAACTTTGCAGCAATATATTTATGTTATAAGTCCATTAAATAATTTATTACACCATCTTAATATCTATTGTGTTAAAAAAAAGCTTTAAAATCAGAACTATGCAGTTAAATGTCTTTATCTTAAATTAAGTGATAAATATTTATTTTTTAACAACTGCTGTAACATTAAGATTGCATTTCATGCTTCACAAAATAGATTATAATAAATTGCCTAAAATTGAAATACATGTTTTAAATTCATTAGTGATGTTGTGAAAATGTGTAGAAATTTTTTGAAGTTTCGGATTTAAAAAAATGTATGAGGTAATTTTTAATTGGTTCCAGTAGATTGATTCCTAATTGTTTGATAAGAAAACCAATCTCTATTAGTAAGCTCTGTTTTGCATGGATTAGGTTTATGAAAATAATAATTGTTTAGAAAGATTATATAGACTGCAATTGTATAATAGTTTTATTGTCCATGATATATTACTGAATTAATATACATATATTAAACCCAGAACTTAATATTTACGCGTACATTTTTTTACAAATGTACATTTATCTATTCTTAAATCAATCAACATTTTTTATCAGTGTCATCTGGATCAAAATGCACCACATACGGAAATATGTCGGTCAAAAATTCTCTATCAGGCTTAAATTAAGAGATTTGCCAACCATTTAAAAAATGATAGATATTCTCTTTCAAATAGTTTGTTTACAATGGCTGTATGCGTTAAATGAACAACAACGCTTTTATGTATAATTAGTAATTGGTTATTTATTGAACTCCTAAACAGACAAATGTATTGTTTTAGAATTATATCGAAATTTTATCTGATATGTTAAAGCTACTCATTCGACATAGAAACTGCTTGAAAATTTAAAATAATGATGCTATATAGAAGACCAACATCACCGCAGCGATTGTTTTCAATAATCTTTTTGGGTTCTAATTGAAACCTTACGTTCTCCACAAATACAATAATACACTAGTATGCAAAATTTAAACTACACATCGTTTTCTACATACAATCATGGAATTGTGGCAAAGGTCTTTCTGCGTGTAGCTAAACAAGGACCAGCTAACCCAGCAAAAATGCGTTGCTTATCCCAATAAAAACAGCATGACATCAGTGGTATATACAAAGCACTTGCAACCAGCGATCGTAATTTAAGGTAATTTCAAAGGTGGATTAAAAGCATATTTTCAGATGTTAACGACAAATAAAAGTTATGTGGTTTGCACAATATTCCAAAAATCACCAGGACGCTTTTGCACGTATTAAAAAGACCGGAGAGCTTAAAAAGATAAATAGTTTGATAAATTTTCCCCAACAGTTTAGAAGTGTAAAGAATTACATCACCAGCTAAGAAATACTTCCTATGGACGAATGATGCATTAAAAAATGCTGATGATTTGCAACTAGGAATATTATGAAAAATGCGTAAACACCAAAATTAAATAGCAGACAATATTATTGACCAGCTAGTTGAATATGGCATTTCAATGACGGATGTCCAATATATTGTTACTACAAAACCTGATAAGGTGTCCTATTCGCCCGACTTCTATAACTTTGCACACCATTAAGAGCAGACCATTGATAGATGAATTTATAGTGATGTAATGAATACAAATATTGGGCTACTCATCAATGTAATTAAGCCTTCTTTAGCATTGAGTGTAATTTTAGTGTGACTAAAGGATAAATTTTCAACCCTACGATATCAAGGGAAGCGACTGTTAGCTGTAGTAGTGGTAAGCTATTGTGCGGAGGCATTATGATAAATGAATTGATGCAGCTCGACATTTTAGTTTCCCCTGCTAGAGATCTTTTTTTGAAAAAGTAATATACCACATCGACATCAGTTCCAAAGTCTCATTAGTAAACTCTTCGCTTTTTTTTTGGAAGGCAATAAGAAATCATTGAGGTGCCTCTTTCTGTTTGGCTCCCTTTTTGGTTGGATTGTCTAATCGGCCACTTATCCCGCCAAGAGTTTCTCGCCAAATCTGTGGTAACCCTCCTGATTTTTGTATCAGTGAGGAATAAGTCGGATTGGCACAATTTCGCGCATGTGTCTTTTATTTTAATAGTTTTTCTAGATATATGCTCATTCTTGCGAATGGGCGGTATATTCTTATTATTTTAAAAATTACCGATTATTAGTTAATGTGAAGTAAACGGACTGTTCACAAGACTACGAGCTTTTGATGCATCAATATAAAAATAAGTTTTGTAACTGATTGTATTATAAACATTGTAAATATTTTTTTTTAACTTTTTATTATGTCAGAATATATTTTGTTTTACTTTCCTTTATAGTAAAGTGATAATTTTTTTCAAATAGTGTTTTATTTTCGACTTTTCGATATGCTCGCGCACCCTTTGTAGAGTTATCACCCCCCTCCCCAGGGGGCCTCCCCACAGTTTGAGAAACACTGAGTTAGATAGAACGAGAGATAATATAATATTTTGAAACTGTACAAAAACAATCACACTAAATAAATGATACATTTTATTTGGAATGATTGCACATTCATGGTATTGTTTGTAAATGATATTGAAACTGTCTTGTTATAGACAGAACAATATTAGTTTTTCGTTGTAAATATAGCTATTTCAATTAATATTCGCAATTTATCTCCGCAATGTTTAATTTAATTTGTACAGCAAGATATTACTTTTTGATGTGATAAAAGATGTGTGTGTATTTCCTAATACAAAATATTTCTACAATATCTTAATCGATATCCTGAACAAGTGTAGTTAGAAACACAGCTTAATTTTTTTCAATATTTTTTTTTACATAAGATTTAGCTAAGAGATCCAAAACATGTAGTAAATGTATTTAAATTATGAAAACGGTCATAGTTTTTAAAAATCTACAGAGAAGAAAACATTAAACATTATTCATGCTTTCAAAAGAATCTCTAGAAAATGAAGGGGAAAAAAAGATGACAATAAATATACAATACAAATTATGATGTAATAAAATTAGAAGAAAGGTAATGTTTTTGTGATATCTTTATACCTCCTTTCACTTTTTATCAACAAACCAAGCTCATCAGTAGGAATATTCGAAATTTTTCATCCAGCTAGAGAGTAATAAGATGATTTTATTCTTTTACGGAGACATATATTTAGGTCATCCATTAGAGGCTTATTAAAAAGGATGCCATCAGCCCCTTTCTTTGAAAAAATACTTTTGTTCAGAAAGAAATATATGTACTCCTTCCCTAAATGTGCTTTGCAAGCGTGTCATTAAATGAAATTTATGTCTTACCCCCCTCCCCGTAAAGTGGTTTATTCTGTGATTGGTGAAGGTCATAAAATTTGGATAATAATTGGAAATGATAATTCTGTAAAAAAATATGTATTCTTTCCTTTCTCTGTGTAATATTACAATCAAGAAATATTTAGGCTCGCGTAATGTAGAATGAATATATATTTTAGAAGGAACTACAGATAAAAGGTCACAGTAGAGCAGGAATGGAAAACATGGTAATTTCTTTCAGACAGAAAAATTTGGGTAATCCATATTTTACAATCTAAGATAACTTTAAATTACGCTACGTGTGTATATAAACTATATAATTAAACTAAACTCAGTGGCGCAATAGACAACGAAGGACAAGGCCTACAGTGTCCATCTCAATATACGTGAACATTGGGTGCTGAGGTGCATGAGCAAGATGATCCGATCAGGTGACCAGTCTGAAACGAAACCCACAGTGTTTAGTTCCCAAGCAAGCTTGGTACTCATTTATCGACCCTCTGAAGGGATGAAAGGGTGAGTCGACCTTGCCCATTCTGAGGATAGAATCCCGGACCTGTGGTATGGAAGTGCGATGCGCTACCTTGGCACTGGGCCTTCATGTGTGTATATACCTGTAATTAATTTAAAATTCACTTAAAGTACCCGACTACATTTGGAACGTGGTTTTGAAAACGCTTATAAAGGAACAATTTTGTTGATAATTAGCATCGCTTTAACAAGAACATACGTAAAAAATTGTTTTAAAAATAATATTATACGAAAAATTATTTAAAATTTTTTTGGCAAAAAATGAAGAAAGAATGGCATTTTAAAAACATTTTCCTTTTATGGAAAATGCTTTTATAATTATAATATTTTGCTTATATATAGCTAAGACATCTATAAAGAGCCTCAACTAGGATTTTTGAAATATATTTTTTAGAAGTCGATTTATTCATATTTTAATACATCAGAATAGAATTCTTCAATTGATTAAAACTCTGAAAATAAAGTGAACTTTTCGAATATCGTTGGGCATGCTCTGTAGAGAAGTCTTATCTATATTAAAACAAAATATTATTACTATAGAAGCATTTTCCGAAAAAGGAGAATATTTTGAAAACTTGCCTTTCGTTCTTCATTTTTTGCCAAAAAATTGCATTTACATAATTGTTTGTTGTAGTAATATTCAAAAGACTCTTTTATATGTTTATTCTAATTCTGTTCAAACTAAATATGAAGGTAACTCTGAAATTTTTGAGGTACGCACAGAGGATAAGTTACAAAATAGAATGAATGGCGTAATTTGAAAATACAAAGTATTTTAACACAGAAGACGACTTTTTACTGACTTACTTCAAGTTTTTTAGCGTAGAATAAATTTTTGATAGAAGAGAAAATGATGTTAACGCGAGAACATTATTGTGCCACTATTTTCAATGATTTTGAAGCTGGGTTAAATCAAGAGGAATGATTTCAATGGCTGCCCATTTGGTGATGAATCTCTATGTCGTGTTGCTGTATTCTGATGGTTTAAAGAATTTTAAAGTGGTCTCAATTCTGTTCAGGATGAAGAACCTATAGGAAGGCCACGGTTGGCAGTAATAACGGATAATGTGTCTATCACACGAAAAATAATAAATACGATAATCAATGTACATACCAAATGATAGAGAAGAAATTTAACATTGAATCCGCAGCCATACACAAAATTATACCTGAAGAATTACATATGAAGAAAAGTAGTCTGCCATTGAGTTCCCCATAATTTAACTGACACCAAAAAGAGGAGGGTGTCAGAATAAGTAAAGAAACCCTTAAATTGCTAAATGATGGTGGCCACCGCATCATTTCTAAAATTGTTACGGATGATACATACCGTTTTTTGACGCTCCAACACGTCAAGAAAGCAATATATGGGTGTTTGAAGATGATCTCACGCCAGCGATGGTGAAAAGACAACGAGCAATGAAAAAAGTAATGTACGTCGAGAGAAGAACGGGATGATCAAAGCCATCAGATTGGAAGAAAAGTGACAGCAAACTGGTATACCACTAAATGTCCTCCAGAAATTCTCCAAGAAATTAATATTATGAGACTATTGCTTCACCATGACATTGCATCTTCGCATACAGCCAGATTAACCGTTGAGTTTCTTAAACAAAAACAAATTAAAGTGATAGAACATCCACTTTATTCTCCAGATCTATCTATGTGTGATTTTTGATTATTTTTTTTATCTAAAGAAGAACTTACGTGGACGTTGTTTTCATTCAGAAGAAGAGATTATTGTGGCTATAAATGCATTTTTTTCATCCATTTCAAGAAATGAATGGTTTGAGGAATTTTATAAGTGGAAAATTCGTTTACAAAAATGCATTGATGGTGAGGAAATTACTACGAACACTCCTAAAATTTTGTAAGAATAACTTTAAAAACCTAGTAGTATCTCAAAAGTTTCAGAGTGACCCTCGTATCAACAAGTTTATTCATTTGTGCGCATTTTCAAAATTATGCTTCCGAACGTATCACCTTAAAGTATTAATATATATTTTTAAATATGTCACTTAATTACGAATAACCTTTTTCGATCACGTGTCATTCCATTTCACATTAAATGATTAAA